>VWYI01015161.1:0-72895 GCA_013399455.1 Anthoscopus minutus
CACTGGTTTTGTTCTCAAACCAGTAGAATGCTGGAAACAGTGTTGGTAGGTCAAGGATGCTTTTGTCACTGCTTAGCAGGGCTTACCCAGAGCCAAGGCCTTCTCTGCTCCTCAACCCACCCCAGATGCAAGCAGTCTAGGAGTGCACATGGAGCAGGGAGCCGACACAGCCAGGACAGCTGACCCCAAATGATATCAGGGATATCACAGACCATATGGCCTCATGCTCAACATATAAAGCTGGAAAAGGAGGAAGAAGGTGAGACTTACAGAGTGATGGTGTTTGTATTCCTACTGCCATTATGTAGGATGGAGCCCTGCTGTCCTGGGGATGCTGAGCACCTGCCTGCCCTGGGGAAATGAGGAAGGAATTCCTTGGTTTGATTTCCTTGTGCACATGGCTTTTGCTTTACTTAATTGTCTTTATCTTGACCCATCCCCCCACGCAGATTTGAGTCGTGATGTGTGGGGCTGAGCTGCTGGCTGGAGTTAAAATATGACAGGAGATTTCTTTCTTAAACTTCCCATTATTTATCAAATGACTTGCTAAAAATAAAGAAAGAGATGTTAGATTTTTGTTTAGGGAACTCACTTTGCCCCATCAAAGAAACCCCTTATTTCAGACTGCCTTTGTTACTGCCTTTAGCTCTTCCTGTTCCTGACAATATTGCATGTTCTCTGCCAAGGGACATCAGTATCTGAAGTGAAAATAGGAAAGAAACCTGGTAGACAGACAAAAATCAATATCGTTTTGAAAAAAAAAATTGAGAGGACTCTGTATTTGGAAGTAAAAGGAAATAACTCCTTCCTTCCCTCTCTCCCTCCCAAATGTCAGGGTTTAGGAATGATATTCTCCAATTTAGTGGTCCACTGAAAGCATGTCACTGCTTGCTCCCCCTTCACCACCGACTGAAAGCACAAAAGATCACAGGTTGGGGATAAGAAAAATGTACTGGAAACTGCAAACAGATAAGAAAACAAATAGTAACAACAACAACAACAATACTGATAACACATGGCCTAGCTAAAATTCTACATCTTAAATCCTTTCTTTTCTATTGGAGTTCCTTTGTTCATGTTTATTTTATTTCTGATAAAATATTTCATAAAAGGTCTTCTATAAAATTCTAACTTCATTTTTACTATTCATTCAGTTTGAAATAAGTTACATAAGACCATTTATAATTTTTCTTGCCAAGGACAAGTACTACTTTTGTTTGCTTTGATATAGAAGTAGAAATTCCTAGCCTTGATTCATTGCAAATGCCTGTGCTATACCAGCCATGAACTCTTAACAAGGATTTCCACCCTCTACACAATTCTGATACAAACATAAGCTCTTAACCAGGCTTTGTGCCTTTCAAAGCAGAATCATTTCACAGCACACAGATGATTTCTGTGCTGACTGTGGGTTTTGGTTGTGGGTTTTTCTCTCTTCTATTTTGAGACACCTAAACTGATACAATTACAAGCTTTCACAGACCAGTATATAAACTGTGTTCCCATGTTGCAGCATGTTTTTTGCTTACTATATTTGATTTAATTACTTTTTATATTGTAAAGTTGAACACTCCCCCCCCCCTTATATTAATAATTTATCCCAGGTGTACCCTTCTATCCCAGCTGCCAATCCACTCTTCCCAAATATTCCCTGTCCATCCCCTATTATTCAGTCCCTCATTGGTTTATGTAACCTTTTCCCTCCTACTAGAATCCTTTATTGGTTTATACTTTGTAAACCCCTCATCCTTCTCCTCACCTGAATTTCCCTCATACACTCATTCATGCCCTCCCCTTGTTCCTCTCCCATATATCAGTGGCAATAATCTGAGACCTGCACTCTCTTGTGGGAGAACTTTCAAGAGAATAAACCTCTTTGGAAATCCCATGAGAGGCCTCTTTTCATCCTTGCTCCTGCCCTTGGTGTTTGGGTGTTCATAGAGTGTGGCTCTAAGCCAGCACTTGAGTCCAGACCTCTGCTCAAGGCTGGCCCACTCCTGGCGTGAGTGCCAGAGACTCCTGTCTGCAGAGCTCCCCACCCCTTTGCTCCGACACCGCATCATTCATGAACTGAATGGTTTCAAACTCAGTCTCCATACTAATTTGTTCTCCAAAATCATGACTTCACTAACTTATTAATCATCCTCTGCTTTTGAGCCAGCAGCTAATTATTTTTTCTTCACAGTGTTATGAATAAGGTTTATTAGTTTACGTCATTACTCCAACTCTTTCATTTATAGTAACTGTGTGTAAATAATAAACCCCCATTTTTAAAGGCTGCTAGAAAGGTTATATATAAAGAATAATTTAAAAAAGCTCCAAACACAAAACACAGTGAGATCCTTAAATTCCTCTCATCAGTTTAAAATGGCATTGTAAAGGAATGTCACATTCATATCTATTTATGCCTTAACTTACTCTTCATCACCATGATTAAATTAGCACTCTTACTGCTTCCACCCTTGGCCTCTTATTTTTGACATGCAAAAGATTGATAGAAGCAAAGACATCACTTGTACTCCAGTTCAACAGATTTCAGTCATGCTGCACTTAGCCACGTTCTTATAGTCAACTCTGACACTGTTTTCTGAATCATAAAAATTCAACATCAGAACCAACATATTTCTGTTCAATATTTGCCTTAAGGCTGAATATCATACACAAACAGGGAATGTAATACTTCTGATGTAACCACTGCTAACTGAATCATGTGATGTGAAAACAAATGCTGCTGTATTTCACAACAAGGTAGAGCAGTCATTTCACAGGCAATCATAACTGTAGTTTTGGTAATAAAAAACAGACTAAAATATTTATTATATTTTTGTAAAACTATTTGGAAGATACATTAAAAAGTCGTTAACATTTACAACATATATTCATGAAAGCTAATATAAACAAAAATTTTTTTAGAAAATACACTCTCTATTGCAGGTTACTGAGCAGCCTTGAAACTCTTTCCACTGAAATCTAAATCTTACACACAGAATACCACCACCTACTTCTCAATCTCCTAATTACAACCTAACAAAATGAACTTGTGTGAGGCCAGTATCACTTCAAGTTCTAATTTGGGAAAACCACATAACTTGTTCTGAGTGGGAAATAAAAGTACGAAAGTATTACTAGTTGAAATGGTACAATCACACCATGTAAAAAAATGTGTTAAAACCAGACTCCAACTGGCTCAGGAGCAAGGCTTGTGTATACCACAGAGAGTGCAGCTAGCAGTGGTATCATTTCAGCAATCTCAAAATTAGAACTGAAAATCAGCATTGTTTTAATGCAATGGACATTTCTAAAGGAATGTAATTATTTTCATTAATTCTGACAGACTCTTTCTCCTGTCTGGAAAGTTCACTTAGCAACCCAAGCACACAGACATATTCAGTCTACCAGCAACAATGCTCAGCAGTCTCATGTAGCATGCCAGGCCTGGATGGTCTGGCCGGGTGCTACCTTGGGATCCTTGGTGAGAGGTCCTCAAGAAGGTGACAAATAAATGAGGGATGAGCATCATTCAGTGACCCAAAAAATAATACTTTTATACAAAAAAACCCACATCAGCTGGACAAGAGTAAGGGGTTCACTAAAAAGGCAAGGGCCAGGGTAGGCTACAAATTTATGTAAGGTAGGTTAGGGGCACAGTCAGAGGGAAAGGTTCAATAAAAAATGAAGCATTATGAATATGTAAAAAATTGCACCAAATTCTAACCAATTCTAACAGAGAAACGATAGAATTTTCTAGTACATATAACTTGTCAGGGAACATGGTGGGTGAGCTTTTGCTCACCCCAACTAAAAAGATCCTTCTTCTCAGGGCCTGGGGCAAAGTCCCTCATCAACTCTTTGCCCTGACGGACTCCAACATCTTCCCCTTTTTGTTTTCTTAAAAGACAGAACAGTCATAATCACTAAACTTTAGTAAAATAAATATCAACATGAAATTGAATAAACAGTGGCATAATTTAGATCTCTGTCTCCCATAGCCTCAGATTAAAAATATCTTCAAAGGCCAGTGAGGCACTGCCAACCAAGCTTGTTTCTTCTTCCTTTGGAACAATAAATAACCAACATAAGGAATTCTTACAAACTTTCAGAATACAACTTAACAAACAGGGTAATAAGGTTGACATAACAATAACAGAGAACACACCTGATAAACCCATTTCAATCAACGAGGTTGCCCAGCTGGACATACCTCAATTCTTGAACAATGCATTAAGAAAACATGGCAGCAAAGTTAACATAACTGTCATTAACAAAACTAGTAATTCTGTTTTTATAACAGACAAAGCATAATTTGAAAAGTCACAATTTTTGAACAATTTGCTGAATCTTCTTCATACTCAACTTGTAGTTTCCTTACCCCCTCCTTCACCATGCTTATGCTGTGGTGGATGGATTCACTATGGTCAGATAAATTCATACAGCATAAGCCCTCAAAGTCCTCACACTGTGCCAGCAACAAGAAGTTTATAGCAGCCCTGTTCTGTAGGGTTGTATGCTTTACACTATCTATGTCAGTGAGTAATTCACTAAGGGGAACTGATGCAGCATTAGTTTGTTTACTTAGCCAGCACCCAATGCCATCTAATTGTTTTAATGCCTTAGCTGCAGCTACCCACGGCAGTAGTGCAGACATCACAATATTTGTTGGTTTTGTCCAATAGATAATTTTGTCATTACAATCCTGTTTGAATTGATGAATAGATCCTTTTACTCTTGACAATTGTTTTTTATGTGCCATGGTGATGTTAAACATTTTGTTTTGGGTGCAGGATAATCCAACTCTTACCTTGAAGAAGGAGACTAAGACTATTACAAAGAGTGTGCAGGGAGTTTTGGAAGGTCATATCCGATTTCTTTAAGTAGATCTTAGTGAGTCTGTTTGGTCTCCTGTGTAGTCTATCAACAGCTGCTTTTGTAGCCCCTTCTAACCTAATTCCCATAGGGAATATTCAGCTGGGGACAAGAGCATTGTCATAATGCAATGCATATCATGCGGGGTCAGAACATGAGCTGAGAAGGTAGCTAAAACCAGAGTAGTGAAGTATGGCAATTCCCTCCCATGCTCCCATGAGGCTTTGCATAGCTCCTTAATTTCCCAATGGTTCTCATTTAAGCCAATGGTTCTCAACGCGGATTGGCACCCCCCCCTTGCATAATGGACTGGTATTATTGTAAGTTTTGAAGCCTAAGTCCCAATTCTCATCCTTTACCACAGTCAGTTGGCAATCAGTTACATTTCTGGTTTTAGAAGGTAGTGAAGCGTAAGGAGAACACAGAGGAACAGGTAGGATGGAGTAGGAGAGATCCAAGATGGCTTGTACACTGCCATCTTACACCCTGAGTGGAGGAGGTGGCGGTGGACACAGAGTGACAGGGTCATCGGCTGAACCATTATTACATCTGAGCCTACCACAGGCATATGCATTTGGAACTTTTATCCCATATTTACCTCTGGAACAGTTTGAGGAGCAAGTAATAGGAAGAAGGGTTGACAATCCCAGGCAGTTCTGAATCAGTGGATTTTTTGTCTTTGAATCTTAACGTCTCCATAATCAGCCAGAAAATGGGAAGTAATTTCTGGGCCGAGCTGTCTGTTTTGGTTGCCAAACAACATAATTTAACATCTACCGAGTCCCAGAATAGTCTTGTTTTAGTCATGGGCACAGTGACGTCAGGAGAATTTTTGAATGCTCATTTGATGATATTTTTTAATTTTTGTTTTTCAAATTTCTTGTCCTGGATGCCAACTTAAACTTAAAAAACCAGTATATGTCCCTCTCTATGTGCAACATCTGTGAGCTCATCTTTGGAAAATTAAAATCAGGTTTTTCAAAGCTACCAGCAAACCCTCAGAGGTTTAGGAAAACTCTGGGGACCCTATAATCTCACGCTTAAAAGAAAAACATCCAGGCGATGGGGCAGATGTTTCCCTTCTCCTTCCCGCTCTCGTCACAGGACTCCTCACCACAGTCTGGTTGGCTACCTTGGGGCACCACCCCTGTTGCTTCAGGTCGCCTTCCTCCTGACGCTGAGCTGCCAAATTCATTGGCCAAATCTGCTAGGTCTGCACAAAAATCCAAAATCCTAAGTTCACTGGAGAAGGGAATGACCTACTTGGTTTGACAACTCTTGCCAACACAATCCTGACAGGTTCCCTGAATATCAGGGATTCCTGTTTGGGTGCCATGCCAGGCCCCAATGGTCTGGCTGGATACTTAGGATCCTCGGTGAGAGGTCCTCAAGAGGGTGGCAAATAAATGAGGGATGAGCACGATTCAGTGACCCAAAAAATAATACTTTAATACAAAAAAACAAACATATAAGCCGGACAACACTAAGGGATTCACTGAAAAGGCGAGGGCCAGGGTAGGTTACAAGCCTATAAAGGTACGTTACGGGTAGAGTCTGAAGGAAAGGGCCCAATAAAAAACGGATTATGAATATGTAAAACATTGCACCAAATTCTAACCAATAATAATAGAGAAATGACAGAACTTTCTAGTACTATTAACATGTAACTTTCCAGGGGGCATTGTGGGTAAGCTTTTGCTTACCCCAACTAAAGGAGATCCTTCTTCTCAGACCTGGGGCAAAGTCCCCTATCAACCCTTTGCCCTGACGGACTCCAACATCTCAGGCTACAAAAGCATCATGGCTTATCAAGCTCAGATACATTTAGGCCTACTTATAGTAGATTAACATTTTTCAGTTTTCTCACTATGAAATCTCAAACTTTCTTATTTGCTGGGTTTAAAATAAAAACTTGTTTCACTAGAGACTTTTCAATTATTTCATTAATTCTTCCAAAAGAGGTTTTATTCCAGTCACCTCCAGGGGCCTTTTAGCATTCAGAATTCATATATTCCACTGAAATGATAGGCAAGTCTAATCCTGCCAAACAGGTATCTTTACAAGAACCATAAAAGACCTCTAAGTTGACCTTAATCATAACTAACATACTCTTAGGAAATAGTCCTTTTTAAAGACTCACATCTTGCAACTGCTTGAACAGAGGCAATTTTGCTCATGGGAATAAACCTGCAAGACAAAGAGTAGTACACATGAACACAATGTTCTCGTGTGTTGAAGAGTTTGCTAAATCTTCACCTTTTTAGTACTTGAATATCTCTGATTGTGTCCTGTCTTCCCAATCTGAAATTAAGCCACCCTCAGACTGTACATATTGGGTCTTTTCATGGACAGATCTGAAACAGATCTGAAGGCTTCCATTTTGGAATAAACCAGGCTCTTTGAGTATCTCTATATAAAATATGTAGAGGGTCATTCACTGGATCCAGAGTGAGCGCAAGGTACTTCTCAACCTCTCTTCAATGTTTCCAGGAACATACATGTGTTGTACAAATTCAGCCATGGAAAGATAGCAGGAAATTAAATGTATATTCTGAAGGTTGTGTTTGGGGAGAGTTAAAGATTATTTTATGTTCAGCTGAGTTTCTTGAAGGGATGGAACAGACACTGAAATTTCAACTGGCAGATTGGAAAATATTGTCTATGTTTGTTCATTTTCAAGTAGCAGAAAGAGTGGACCAACGTACCATGCCTCTGAGGCCTTTCTCTTACCAATGTATTTTCTCAATAAGAGGAATAAAATCTGTGAATTAATCACATTTTCAGTAGGATCATGGTCCATATGGCTCATGAGCCAATCTGTGTCAACACCTAATATTACAATTGTTCATGGAGGCAACAAGAACACAAAGCTAGAAAAAACATCCAGCAAAACTTTAGACTGGCATGAACCCATCACAAAACAGCACAAGAACGTCTTTCACCTATTCTGATAATTTGGTCCAGCTCTCTTTTAATCTATTATTTTCACTAAAGATTTTGAGTTAATACAAGAATTCTGCTCCTTAAGTTACCAAGTGTTCATGAAAGTTAGTAGGAGAAAAGGCTAAATATGATTTAGCCCAGTACCAGTATTCAGAATGACTTCAGCAGCTTTCAGATTATGTCTCATGCAGAAGGGTATCTAAATCTAACTAGGCAAAACTCAGGGTTCTGGAAGATGCTCTGTGTCTCCTTGCTCAAAGGCAATGGGAATTGCCAAGAACGGAACATATTTAAAAGTCTGCATCCACTTTTTTCCCCTATCAGTATTCATTATCAGCTGTTACAAAATAGGACCTAAGTACATAAATAAAACTGGTAATGGTTTAGGAATTTAACACTTCAACCTTTCATCTTTACAGCTATCCTTTCTCACGTAGGATCTCTCAGCATGGGAGTTACATGAGCTCAACTCCAGGAGGAGGTTTTCCCCTTTAAAATGCAACACTTCACACTGAGAAATGACTTACTGGTTTTAGCTCTATTTTTAAATAAGAGACATTGCAAACTGGTGTACCTTCCAGTCCCATTGGTGTTAATGGGTAAAATTCTAACGTTATTATTTAGTTGTGCTTCAGCTCCTGCTGAGATGAATAGACAAAAACATTGTACTGCTTTCAGTCAAACAGGATTGGGAGATCAGTTTCACTTCAGGCCTGGCTCATGCAAGTTTTACACTGAAGTCAGTGGGACGTGGTTTGAACAAAGATTAAGGACCTCAAGACCCAGCCTAGCATGAGCTGAATCCCTCAGAACTTAACAGGATCAGGCACACACACATTACTTTAAGTGGAAAATTATGACAGAAAATGAAACCTATTTTTATTTGACTCATTTTTCTGAGATATAAGGAATAGATTTATTATTTCAGAATAGTATTAGAAAGTACATTATAATCCACTAAAATATAAAGACGTGTGGAAAAACTCTGTTCATCCGTATATTCATCAAAATAAAACTTATTTGCAACTTGTATGGCTATCAGCTGCAGCAGGCAAATAACTTTCAAGCTCCAGCTATGGAATTATGAGCTCAAAGGCAGTAATATATTTCATCTATTTAATGCAGTGGAGAAAGGCTTGTATACCTCTTCATTTGTAAACTGAAATGTATTGTGAGGCTACATGAATAATGATTATTAAGAAAAGACACCTGCTTCCAACAGGTCTAAGAAACCCAAACTGTAACACAAACTTGTTTAAAATTAATTTCAGAGCTTTTCCATTTTTCCTAAGATGACAGCTTTGAGAGAAAAGACTACCAAGTAAAATGGGTGCTGCTTCCTCTAGAGTTCATTATTTCATTTCCTCTGACATTTGGAAAATTTTCACTCCATTCTGCTCTTTCTTCTGCCTGTTATTTGTTACACTCTCCTTTTCTTGCCTTTTATATCAGGAAACAGATGAAATTATTTGTCTCATCACAATAAAAGAATGGCTCATAATGCTTTTCTTCCAGTTTCAGTTCTCTATTACTTAACTGCAGTCCTTCCTGGTTTTTTGTATTATGGTTTTCATCTTGGGAATTAATAAATTAAACAGAACAAAAATTTAATTAGACTTGGCAGGTTAGCAATAGCAGTGATTTAGGTACTTTCTCACATCAAATTGAGATGGAATGTTTCTGTATCCTAAGGGAGACCAAATGAGATTAATACTTTAAAAGATATTAAAATTTGTTAGGAAGACAGAAAGAATAGGGAGACACTTTGGAAAATGATCTGAGGTGCAGCAGTTTTATTTTTTCAAAATCTCTTTGAGAAAGAAGAAGTTATCTGAACAATCCAAAGACCCCTTTCTGAAACTTGGCACACTGAAAGTACTAAAACATCACATACTTTCTGATACCTGACATATTTTCAAAAATCACATACTTTCTGATAACCTGATACCACTTCCACTAAAATTTTCATTTTTAATTCTAAGTAGGATAAAGAGCCCATCAATTTTACTGGTGTTAAACTAAAAGTTGTTGCATGGACTTCAACTGATTTTGTGTGTCCTTAGTTTGCATGCTACACTTCTTTAAACATAACTGGGTCAGGGCAATTCCCAGTTTAGAGTGCTGACACAGGTGATTTTGCACTACAATATCAGGCCTATGACTGACATGTGAGGCATCCAATTTATTTTGTAATCTTTATTAGGGAAGGCAGTTACCACCCAGAAGTGCTGTGTACCAAGAGTTATCAAGATGCCAGGTGAAATTCGGCAGTACCCCAGCAAGATTTAGCAGAGGACTCCTGTCATGGTTCTGATACATGAGCAGAAAGCACATCTTTATCATACTTTACATACTCATGCAGCAGTACTGACAGACTAAAGGAAATCACATATGCAGGCATGAGACTAAGGGAAAGGAAGGGCACCAAGTGTACTTTGTAGGAATTTATTTTGCCAAACTAATTTTTATCTTATCATAAGGTTTATAAGAAAGATGGGGATGCTTTTTAGCAGGGCTTGTTGCAATAGTACAAGGAAAAAATGGCTTTAAAATAAAAGAGGGTAGATTTAGATTAGGCAGGAGGAAGAAAGGATGGTGAAACATTGAAACAGGTTGCTCAGAAATGTGGTAGAAGCCCCTTCCCTGAGAATCCAGGTTGGAGGGTGGGATTCTCTGATCCCATGTAGCTGAAGGTGTCCCTCCTCATTGCAGAAGGATTGGACTGGATGACCTTCAAAAGGGACTGTAAAAGTTTCCTTCCAACCCAAAATATTCTATGATTCTATGAACTGTAAGTTATTCTGTTAATCAAGTAAATTGGAGCCAACTCAACATAAACCAAAGATATTTTTTAAAATGCTATGTTATTGATCCAACCAAAAAGCATGTCTTCATGTTTTTGTCTGAAAATGAAGTCTAATTAAGTTGGAAGTACCAGGCAAGAGTTGCAGTCAAATTGAAATGTATGTTACTGCTCTGCTCCATCAAATACATCACTAACACCTCAAGAACAAAATTCCAATTGGTTAAGAACTATTAAAGCAATTCTATTTAATATTTATTTAGGATTTTGCACCCGATGGCAGTATCAGGAAGATAACATAAAATGATACACTGTATTCAATGGAAAGGTCTGCGGAAAAGAAAGAAACCTTAGGCAAGGCAAATATACAAATTATATCTTGTTGCTATTTAGTTTAGACCTACTAATTAAAATTAAAGAACTATTCTTACCACCTTCTCATTGTAAATTATTTCATTTTTGAAAACCTTATTATTTTCACAAGTAGGCCTGTGATCATTCCACAGAAATCAGTTCCTTCTGAACTGACTTATATTGGTTTATTTTATAAGTAACTGGAAGAAATACATTTGTTGTGATGGTCACACAAAACCAACCCACTATTAGCCATGAGGGCACAATGATCAAGTAGGATTTATTACTACAATTTACTGTAAGTGAGGATATAACCATAGCCCTTCTTTTTCCAGCAGAGCTGAGAAAACCATTAGGTGACCAAGTATTACTTTTTCTCTGTCCACTTTGGTGTCTAAAACAAATGCACAGAACTGTACTGATTTTCAGACAGGACTTTTGTGTTCAAGTATATTGAACTCTTAAGTGAATGCAGCTACAAGCCACACTGAACCATGCCATTTATTTGGCTTTGGGACTGGCCTGCTAGATAACAATCCTGATTTTTCACAGTAAATGTGACCAGTCAATGACAAAAGTTAAATAAAGATATCTATGCTAACAAGGAAAACTGGAATAATACATTACAAAGCAGACTCAGCTTTTCAGACCTTTCATTATAAAACCTAAGAGGTCATTTGATTAAAGCTGAACAGAAATATCTATACATCCTCGTTTAAAATGCTCACCAAGCTTAATACATTTAATGATGTTAGTTATGACTGGCTTATAAAGCCAGGTCTAACAGAAGTATTTTAGCACTAAAGCTTCAGATTTCCTGTCCTTTAGGACGAACCCATATCTCTGTTAGGTGCCCATTCTATACAGCACACTAGACAGCACAGACCCTTAAAAATGGGGACAAAGGTCCAGTCAAGAGAGCTTCTTCTTACCAGAAGTCACTTCACTGAAGACAGGAATAAATACCAAATTTAAATTAGGACACTTTGGTCTGCTTGAGTATGGCTGCAACAGTTGGAAAATGGTATCCACTCTGTCTCTTTTGAAGGGCAGCACAGGCCAGCACTTTTCTCTTAAAAGACTGCTATTACCATTAAGAATATATAGGTAACAGCATTTACATGTTTCACATCATTAGACCATTTACTCAGCAATAACTCTCCATGGAGAGATTTTAAGCAAACAAGATAGGTAGCATGTTGAGTAGCAATTAAGTGTACTGTTAAGGTTTATAATTGTGGCCTAGAGTTTTCACATAAACTCCATTTTATATCTAGCCCTAAGGATATCAGCTGGGTGAGAAAAAACATCAAAAAGATATTTTTAAGACCCCCCTTTTTTTCCCAGCCCATCCATAGACAATAAGTGAAATCCCTTTGCAATAACTGCCAAAACACTGAACCTAATTTTATTTCTTTGTTAATCAAAATGGTCATTTGAGAAGCAGTGATCATCCTAAACACTCTCTAAAGACTACAGAGAACTTATTCTAAATGTAATGAGTGCTGGATAAGGCTACAGAGCATCATAATTTCAGTTTATGAAATTAGTTATTTCATTTTTTGATTCTTTGGACATGTTCTAAAAAAAGAACTCATCATAGATATCCAGAGTTAATTGATGTGTTCATTAAAACTGTAGGCCCATAGGTAAAACTGTATGCCCATATACTTCAATGAAAAAGCCATACTTAAACCTCTTACTCATTAAAAACATTAGAAGTTATTTATTGCAGTGCTGCAAGACTGGAAATCAGTTCCTACATGAATTTTGCTCTTTCCAAAACATCATGGAGCTCAGATGCTTAGACACTAATGACCTCATAATTTTGCCAATTAATAATTGCTAAAGAGTTTTCCAGGAATAAAAAAAAACCCCAAAAACAATAAAAACAACAACAAAAAAAACCTCCAAAACAATCTTTTCCACTTGACTTAGCATTCTATTATTTTATTCTATTATTATCTATCTCATACTTCTTATTTCTATAAAACTGTCTATGCATTTCTATACATTTTCCTGTAAAATTAACTGGAGTGATCAGGCTACTGTTGAGGCACCTGCAAATCAACATGTGATGCAAAGCTCCAACTTTCTCATTCTAAAAATAGAGGGTTAATTTATGTAATGTCTAATACCTTAGCTCTCATCATATTCTGTATGTTTCTTCTGAAAAAATTTCCCTTTTAATAAAGTGTGAGGAAAATCATGGTCACACTGAAAAAATAAAAACCAATTTCCCCTCTGACAATTCTGATGCTTGAAATTCACCTAAGATTTTCATACATATTAATATATTTTTTTGGTCAAAGAATTTCTATCACCAGCAAATCACAGTCTCTCTCAGACCCCCTCTCAAAGAGAAGAGCATTACTGCCTGCACATCAACAAGCAGAAATAAATGTGCAAACATTTTTGCCAAACATTTCTAACATTCCTTTCCTCCTTTGACATTCAGGTGCCCCCAGGCCACTGCTATAACCTAACCATCCCCAGGGTTTTCTCCAAATTTATGGTTCACTCCATAACAACTGATAGTCTCTCAAGCACCCTCTTCTTTTCACATACTGAAATTATGTTCCATCACTCCTATAACAAAGAATGTGAAATGATCCTTTGAAATCATCCCTTGGAGTTCTTCTTTTACCTTAGCATCAATAGCAGGAAAATCATGTTGATGTCTCATCCTCCAGCTTCTAATAGACAATACAGCATCACTGCTGACCAGTCCCTGCTGTTTGCAACTGAATACATTCACCCACTTGGAAAGCAATATGCCACATCATGTGTTTCCAGATGGTGAAATGAGCTACAGACTCTCCAAATTCAGAAAGATTTTGAGATTGAATGAGAAGATAACAATGTGTTTTTCAAACCAGCAACACTGTATGGCCAACATACATTCAGGGATGACTAGCTAGCCAGACAAAATACTTCAGGGTATTCTATGGCAGATAAGTTAACAAATACTCTTCAGGTGATGATTTCAAAAGATGAAAATATTTGCCATATAAATTGCCCAAAAAGCTAAGTCTGTTCTAAAACTTCCCAGTGTTGATGCCTGCATTCCATATTGCAGCTCTACCTGCATTTCTTTCTGGTTAGTAGTGCATATTCTCTCTCCCAAGGATAAAATCTAACTCAAAAGTGGGAATTTCCTGTTGACAAGTGGGAGCACGTTGCTTTTGACAAGGGAAAAAGGTGGAATATGATTTATTAAGATCTATAATTTGAAACTACTCACATCTATCTCACTTAAAGAAAAGCCCAAAGGAAATTAGTAAAGAACTATTCAATCTGACATTTGCTGTCCTGAGTATGAAAAGGCATTCCTTGTTGAGGAAGCCCTTGAGCCTATTAGGGGAATTTTTGGGGAGATGCCCTGGAAGAATCTGCCACAGGCTTCAAGAAAGCCTGTCTGCTTAAGATGAGACAAAAAGGCTCCTCTGTGGTGCTATGCGCCTCTAGGTAAATTTACCTCATTCTCTATAGGTCAGTGCCCTTTGCCTTGCCCATGTGCCACCCCTGTGGCCCTAGACTATTGGCTCCTGACCCCATACTTAACCTGGGACATTGCAGAAAGTAATGGTTTTCTGTCACTGGAACCTTTGGTGGGACTTTGGAATAAAACTCACTGGAATACTATGCAGTACTCTTCCTGTGTTGAGTTTTGGATACAGTGACTGCCTGTGCCCACTCGAGCAGCTTGCTCCAGAGGTGCTTTGGAGTGGTAGCAGCCACACGGTATTTATTTTCCACACTGCTACACCTTGTAAATATAGCACTTCATAACTATATGAGGACCTGTAATCAAAATATGAAGAAAGCCCTTTTTTAATTAAATAAACCCAACCACACCACACTGAACAGGTTGATAATGGCATTTCATCAAAAGCATTTGCTGTAGAAAAGACACAAATAAAGTAGTTATTATTTAGCTCTAAATCTGAAAGCATTAAACAAAGGCAACTCACATTCATAGTGCCAGGACTTGCCTCTATTATTAAGTATACTGCTACTTATGAAAGATCTCAAAGAACTCTGTTTTCTTCTAAGTCCATGTGAACTAAGACTGTTGTGTGTATGTCAGCTTTCAGTACAAACAGACCTAAGCCACACAGACAGGAAATCCAAAACTGTTCTCAAATCTTCTTTTGGTACTTTAATTCAATATATTCTAGCAAAAGGGACCAAGTATAATGCAGGAGTTCAGACATATAGATTCTGAGTTCCTAGCAAGTCCTTATCATTATGAATGCTGGAAGCATTTCAGAGACAAGGGCAATACTGTCATATCTGTTGCAAGGGATAAGATCTTCTCTTCGAACCTATGTAATTTAATTCAATTGACTGTTAACTTTTTTGCAAATTCTAGTTTAGATGAGAATTATTCTCAGATTACATTCTCAGAAATGCAAGGTGAGAAATATCTGATAAATTAATTCCCTTTGGATGTTATAAATATACCTCTTCGCAGGCCTCAGGTCTATTAATTACTAATGTTTTGCTTTATCATCTGACATTTAAGCTACAACTCCGTTAGCTTTATTGTGAGATCCTTGAGTTGGTGTAGAGCTAACTGAATGTGCAGGGTACATACAGAAGGAAAAGCACAGCAGACATTCCAAAGACAATCCTGTGTGAGAAAAAGAGGACTGGGACAGAAAAGGAAATAGGGAGAGTACCAGAACTGCTATTTAAACCTATTCATAAATGATAAAATTAAGATCTTGATTACAGTCTGAAACATAGCACTATAATTCACAGCTACTGTTCTCCTTTAATAGACAGTATTCTGCAATGTTATTGTGTCTGAACAACTTTTTTGTCAGGATGCAGCCTATCATTTATACAAAAGTGAAAAGAGAAGATAAGCACAGAAAAGACACTTTTTAAGTATACAAAGGGAAAACATTCATGTCTTAGGAAAGAGCAGTTTCTGTTTGGCTGAGGAGTGATATTGCAGCAACAGAAAGCCTAGAAAGATCTAGTTGCTGGTCAGAATGATAGTGCTACCTAAAAAATCTCACAGGATAAAGTTCCGTTTTGTTTCTTAAATTGGGCTTTGGCAAGAGCTGGAACTGCCAAATTAGGGCGTGGGAATGGGAGAGGGAAGTGGGCTCATTAGACAATTTACACAATTATTTTTAATAAGTCATGCAAAGACTTCTTTCCCTTTTAAGAAAAAGACCTTTTATTTTGTTGTTTACTTTCTGGATATAGATGGGTTTTATACCAATTTTCATTTTTTTAACATTAGCTATTGCCGGCCAGTAGCATGAGATAAATCTTCCCTTCATCCGTAGGGCACATTTAGGTACTCTTAGCAAAATTCGTTTCTACTTAGCCTGAAACCACCTTTTCTCCAGCAGTTTTGTTTTCTTCCCTCATTTCGCAGTGCCCGAACAGCTCCCGCAGCTCCTCCCCCAGGCCCCCCCGCGGCCGTTTATCTCAGTCCCGGCCCGGCCCGGCCCCTCGGTCTGCTCGGGGCCGTGGTTTCTGCTCTGGCTCTATCCCGGCAGTGGCCATCGTCCTCCCCGACGCTGTTGGTATTCGGCCCCCTGGTGTTTGTCCATCTCCTCGTAGGCTGAGGAGCTCATAGTTGCTTACCCTCAGGAACGTGCGCAAAATCAGCTCCCGCAGCAGTATTCCTGAAAAAAGGGGGATTCCAGCCAGTAGTTTCAAAATCCATAATGGAAGATACTTTAGAAAGGGAAAGGGGAAAAATAAAAATAGAAAAACATGATGAGGCAAAGGGCAGGGAGAGTGGCGGGGGGCTTGACCCTGGGCAGGNGCGGGTGGCTTGACCCTGGGCAGGAACTGCCATCTCAATCTCCAGCCCAGGATGGCCACACACTCATTTCTCAGCTATTCTGTTTTAGACTCTTATTTATGCTATAGTTAGAACTGTTCAGGAGGTTTGGGGGTGAAAAATACATATAAAAATACCCTAGATGTTGAAAGAATTATTTGGGGATATGAATGTTTAGAATTGAGTGTGGTTCTGCAGGCCTGGCAGCCCGTGGGCCTCCTGCTTCTAGCAGGTGCATGTAACACTCCTGCTCTCCTGGGAGGAAATATCCCACCTGCTCCAGTGAGAACGTACTGGAGGAGTCAGTATTGACTCTGCCTTAAAGTAAACTGTAATCTTTTAATAAAGCAAAGAGAACACAGAATTTTTAAGTAAATTGGGGAGAGGATAATTTCTGCTCTGAGTTAAGATGCCTCTAACTCAGTTTTTCTTTCTAATGGCTGTGGAAAAATGTATGTGCCCACCTCATTTTTACTACAAGCTGCCTTTAGCTCATCTAGACAGAGATTTTTCTAGATGATAGGGGGAAATGCAAATGACATACGTACAGATATATACAGTGACAACTACTGCTTTTAAAAATTGTTCAGATTCCTTTTTGACACCAGATATCTTCATTCCTCTCCTCATTGTGTCATAAGCCTGCAGAGAACATGGCACTTTCTCCTTCTGCTCAGAGACATGAGGGTGAGGATGTTCAGTGTCTTTGGGGACCCACTTGATATTTCACAGAACTGTGGTCTAAATCCACTCATGGCTGGTATTGGTGAATTATTCTCTACAATGCAACATGGAAGAGTCTTATTGCCGAGCTGTGGTTAGGGGGATGTTACTAAGCCTGTCAATGTGTCAGTCTCCAAGCTTCTGAGGTCAGGAGAGGAAGTCAGAACAACAAACAAAAATAAGTTTGACAACTAATATTTAATATTTTACCTTTTTGTCCCCGCTTTATGCTGCTTTCCTGCTAAAATAGCTGGGATGAAAATGGCTTTCACTGGTCTTTAGGGAAACAGCTTTTTGTTATATTATTATTATATTTTGTTATATTTCCATGAACCCTGTAAACAACAGAAGCAGATAAATCCCTTTGTCAAGAAGACATACTCAAGGTTCCAGGAACAAAACTGATCTTTGCCTAATGGGTTAATGGCATTAATAATTGCATTTTGATAAGTCTAAATATAAAAAGCCTGCTTAAACAAAAGAGTCAACCCTTCAAAAATGACTATCCATGATAAATTTTCAAGAGCAATGAAAATTGTCACTCTGCCAACTTGATAAATTGTAGCCCCAACTGGCAGAGATATTTGCCTTGCAGTAAGCACAAAATGATAGATCTTTGCTGAATACAAACTGTATGCTTGCACCTTTCACAGCTGGTTTAGCTTGTAAACGCAGCAAAAAAAAAAAGCTTTAATAAAAACTGAAGGTTATGCACAAAAAAAAATTATTTCACATCTAACTGCTTCTCTCAGTTTTTACAGATATTTCTTTCATATTGGTAAGTAGCCTTGAAAGAATCCCTCCAGCAGTCTGTGGGATCATGCTCTAAAAACACATGTACAACCACACCTTGGTGGTCTCTTTACCGCTACTGAAATGATTCAACAGTGCAAGTACAATCATTTCAGGGAGAGAAAAATCATGTTTAGTAACACCTCAGTATTTACCAGAACACATGCATACCCCTCATATATAAAGAAGATAAGAACCCTTTTACTGAACTGTGTATCATGATACAAATAAGTACAGCACTTACTCTAATTCCATTGTTTAGTTGCTGATCGGTCTCCCTGATGACTCATCTAATCTTCCAGGTTTCAGAGCATCTTTTACATGCTCTTAGGAAAAAAATTGCTTTATCAGGGATATGTTCAATTCTCCAATAGATGGAATCCCTTCTTGAAAAAAAATAAAAACCCAGTGGCTTGCCTGAAGCCACTTTTGTATAATATGTACATTATGCAGACACAGTGAAGTTGATATCTATGGCTTTATGTTGCTATAAATGGATGTTTTAAGCCTTCAAAAGGAGATTTCCACATACTTGACACAAGCAGTCACTCCAAGTCCTAGCAAAACTTGATGTTAAAAATGTACAAACGTAAAGATGTGATACACATGAGCTACTTCAGGCTGAGCTTAAGGATTCTTAGTTCTCCTGAGCCACAGCAGACTCACAATGTCTGACTAGCATACAGCTTGATGAGCAAGAATTTTATAAGGCTCTTCCAGTTTCCTGATAATAATCTGCCTCTAACAGATATTGCAATGGACAAAAGAGGTTTATTTTGAAGTCTTCTTACTTGGTCTGTCCTGTCCAGTTCAGGGGGGTTTTCTTCTCTTAAAAAAGCTACCTCCAACCAGCTTATTTTATGTTCTAGTAAAACACAGCTTCAAAGATCAGAAAGCTCCTGGTGTATTTTGACGTGTTCACTTCAAAGAAAGCTCTTGAAGCTCCACCTCAGGGCTCTGGCTGACTTGGTACTTCTATCGCACTTGCTGTGGGCAAATATGCAGACAGATCTCGAAAGCAAAGTGTACAACTGAGTTCACATATTAAACTGCAAATTCCAGATGTACTAACAACCGATATTCTTTAATTACATAATTTTTCATTCCCTCAATCTTCATCTTTGCTTAAGTTCATGCACAGTTCATACTGTTTGGATCTCCCTTGTTTACTCCTCCTCGTACTCTTCCTCATCCCATCAGAAAAACTGTACAAATCAACAAGAAACAAAAAATGAACAAAACAACCCTCCAAAACCTGTAGAAAAATCTCATCAAGAGCAGAGATGAAGCATGGGGGCAAAAAGCCTCAGAAAACACAGTATGTTTGAAAATGGTAAGAAGTTACAAGTCAGTCACGTGACTTTGCAAGTTGTATTTCCTAGGAAATCTCAGTGATAGGCTCACTGTTTGCTGTGCTTGTTAATGTACAGCTACAGACTTGCAGTTTGTTTCACTACAATGATTTGTATGGGATGAATTTTGCCAAAACTATCTTACTGTTTTACTTTGGTTATGTAATAAGTTTTCTTTTTGCCTTGTCTTACAGACAGAGAACTTAAGTAGTTTGTATGTACAGCCCAGAAAATCTGCATCATGCTATCAAGCTCTCAGACCTTGGCTATTGTGTCTCCTTGCTATCCTGTATTTGACAAGTAGATAATAGTGCTTAATGAAACTTGGTATTTAAGGAATTTAGTGTATATATTGTATGCAAAAATACACACTATAAAAGGAAAGATAGAAAAGGACACAAGTAACACTGGGTTGCCACTTCCATTCTGGGAAGTGCAGTGGACCTGAGTTTGTGCCAGGTAGACCCCACACCTGCAGGGAGGATGAGGACTAGCAGTCGAACTTACATCTGGAGCTGGTGAAGTGCCCTTCCTGCACACCTCTTTCAGCTGTGTCTATTTAACTATGCAAACAGTGTGTAGATCCAAAGGGAAAGGGCTTTACTGAGGCAGCCAGCCAATTAAATTATGCTCACAGATTAGTATATTCCTCAGTATTCCAGCTTGTTACCCTGTTGACAAAATTCAACACATCATAAGGGAAAGTACTGTAGTTCATGAGGACTTGACTAATTATCATCTACCAGAGAATGTATAATAATCATTGCTTTTGATCCATGCAAATGGAAAATCAATTATATTAAGCTTAAGAAAACAGATTGTGGGGAAAAATTAATTCTATCTGAAAAAGAATATATCTTTTAACATGCATACAAAATATGGCATATAGAAAATAAGACACAGATGACACCGTACGTATTGGTCAAGGTGAAAATGTGATAGAGCTGATAGAAGATGGGCATTTGCTGTGTGGAGGAAGCATACATAGGATGGGAAGAATGTCAGGAGATGTGTGAGAATATCCTCTAAATAGTAGCTTAACCTGAGATCTTTAGTGCATTAAAATGGTCATTGCTTTCCACAGGGAGAGGTAATGTTTATAGTGAATCAGTTACTTGGGTAACATATATAAAATGCTGTGGATAATTCTGCTGTTTATTTGCTTGGAAAAAATGGGCACAAGTAGGTACAAAAAAACACTTTCCAAGAAAAGATATTTCTAAGCCCCACATTCAAGAGTTTGACATAGCCCTCCAAAGGAGAGTTGTGCAAGGGAAAGACACCTAATTTTAGAAGCAAAGATACATGATGCTGCTGTCTGAAATAATAGCAGACTATTACTTGACCCAGAAAATCCTTTCACTTCTTAACATTTATAGTGCTGCCAATAAAAGCAGGAAGAACATGCACTCAACAGACAAAGAGAAAAATGGGGAAGGTGTCTAGATTCTTGACTGAACTGAAAGCATATTTTATGAGTGGGGAAAAAAAGAAATTAAAAAAAAGAAAAAAGAAAAAGAAAAAAGAATGAAAGGAAAACCCGTCCTCTTTACTGTGCTACCATGGTAAAGATAAGGAGCTTTCTTTTTTCATTCTATGAAATGAATTTTATTCCATCTGGGCTAAGCCTTTTCTCTCCCCACCCCCTCAATATTATAACAGGAATTTTTAATCTGAAAAAGTTGGATAAGTGCAAGATTACCATAAAGAAAATGTTATAAGTTGAGGTCATTTTCCTGAGGAGAGAAAAGCAAGAGTGAACATGAGCAATGTGTTTGGTTAGGCTTATTTTCTTTAACTAACTGGAATATTTGTTGGCTTTGGAGCAGCCCTGACTGGAATGCTGAATGCTCTTCAGCTGCAATAACAGACTGATTGATGACAATATCCAGACCACACGCTCCAGACTGTGTGTGCAGACTGTGTGTGCAAGTGTGTCCATGTGCAGTGTGACTTCCAAAGCAGGATACAAGAGGTGCGAGAGTTGGGAAAATTCTTCTAAAGGTTTAATATAAGTGATTGGTTGGTTGGTTGGTATCAAAGCAGATAACAGGAACCCAACCAAGAGAAGACTTTTGAAATCTCTTTCTAGAAATCAAATAGTAATTCTATTTCAAATGCAAAGAACACAAAGCTAATGAAGGTAGTTGTTTTTTTTCCAGTCGTGCCCTGATTAAATACCCTCTATGAAGTACAAAAAGCACTTCACTGTAGTAGACAAATCCAGACCAAATTGTTATATTTACCAAAAATTCTTCTTTTCACATTGTCAGAGCTTATCTTACTTGTATTATTTGATTCAACAGATGAGTTCCTTTAAATCATAGCTTTCTCAGCTGGAGAATGAAACTTGGAAATGAGAATAGGTCTGTTCTACAGAGAAAAAATATTTCTATGTAGTGATTTAGCAGAAGTCAAGGAAAATCCTGTTTTATGGTATCAGGATTAAAAGTGTATGAAAGAATCTAGGAATGATAAATTCCAGAAAAAGAAAAGCACAACAAAACCACTATTTGAACTATTACAAGAGCCTTCTGTAGTAGTTGGCATGTCCCTTTATGTGTCTTACACAGACAAGCCTTTTCTTTTATAATTCAAGATAGAATCCCCTAGACAGCAGTATGTATATATTGAAAGAAAATAGTTAAAAGAAATTATGAAATCAAAGAGTCTATTATCATTGTTTAACCAGGATTAATAGCTTCCCTTTTCTCATGTACCATTTTCTGATTTCACCACTACCTATAAACAGAAGCAGAAGGGATTTAATGTTTTCTTCCAGGCCACAAGTACTAAAATTTCTAATAATAAAGGGATGAAAATACATATTTGTGAGACTGCTTTAATCATACACATCTAGCAATACCCATGTCTTCTGATCAGTTCAGCATTTGCTGTCATTAATATCTATAATTTCAATGTCTCAGGCAAAACTCTTTACAGTATCAAGTCAAACATCCTGTTTGGTTCTATATATGCACCTATGCCTGTTAATTGAGATAGTAAGATTAGTAAAAGAGCAGTCTTTAGTAACTTCAAAATTGTTAGCTTGCTTATGGTGCCAAGGCTGAGTTATTTATTTAATCAGGTTTGAGTTGTTCCATTATTTTGTTTAATGCAGTGCTAGTCTGGAATTCCCCCTGTTACTTGGTCTGTCTACTTTTAATCTTTATAAAATATTGTTGCAACATTTCTTTTATGGTTCTGGCCTTCAGTATCTGCTACCTTACTAAAAGCTGATACTTTCTAAGCCAAATAATTCATATCAAGGAGAAAACTAATTTAGGTTCTTGGTAGAGCACTCACTCTGGTCCTGATGTTCTTTCCTATTTGGATTGTCTTTAAAGAAGGATAAACTACAGGACATGATGTTCTTATGGTGAAAAACTTTGTGAAACAGCAAAAAAGGAATTCCAAGGACCATGTTAAAAATGAATTTTTTCAGGGATCTGCAGCAGATTGAATCATTAAGGTTTATGTTGTGCTAGTTTTGACATATTTGTGAAATATTTTTTTATGATCACAAATTTCTGTAATTGAAAATACAGAATATCTATTAGAAGTGCCTCAATGTTAATAACTTAGACCTTACAGAGAACTGGAAATTATTGTGCTGAAGAAGGCAGGAGGCTTTGTATTTGAAATTTGAAACCAGTGTTGGCAGTGTTATCTAATATTTAATCAAAGATAGTAGGAACTCGAGTAGAAAAGCATAGAAACAATACATTACTGCAGATAATAGTCTTGTGTTAATGACCATAGCTCACTGAAGATGATCAGGATATATTATTTAGAGTTCATAAGTGCTCACTTTGAGCATAAGAAATTAAAGGAACTGACAGTCAAAAACTTCAATAGAAAGTTTAAGGTGGAAATTCAATGCCTCACAGCCTAAGCCTGGCAGGTCTTCCAGTGACTCAAATGAAAAAAGGATATTCTACATTAGATGCACAATACTAATTTCAGTATGGAATTTACTCTTAAAACTATTATCTTTGTTAATGAATTATAACGTGAAAAAGCAACCAATCAACCCTTCACTCTCTCTCTTAAGAACCCCCATCAGCTCATGTTTTCGTGTTAAAAGTTCTACATGCTACCTATGGTGATGATAACCAAAGTAATGCCCATGATTAAAAAAAAAAGGAAAAAAAATTAAAAAGGAAAAGAACAGAAAGGATAAAAGAAGGCTAGAAATTAACCAAAGTCTAGGAAAATAATAAAAAATTCTCTACATCAGTTTGAGAGGATCTCTTGTGCAGCATCTGACTTTCTGACTTGGCTTTAAAATGGTGTCATTTAAAAATGTGAACCATAGTATTTATGAAATTGTAAAATCATTTACTTTCTGACATGTTTTTTCCCTATTAAGAGGATTAGCATACCTTTTTATTGAAAGAATGCTTGCAAATGTTGAATTGCTGGCAAAGAATTATTTCTTCTGCTATTTAAAAATGGCCCTGAACATTTAGTTTGGGGTATAAAAACACTTAAAGAAGCAAACGAACTCTACAAAAACAGATGACAAAAAAGAAGAGCCTTGGCATCTGCTAGGCTAAACACTTCTGCTGTAGTTACAAGAGTGGCAGAATAATCGACTTTCATGATCACTTAATATTTTGATTTATCCTGCTGCTCCTATTCCTCTTGCCATGTCCTGGGGCTGTATCAACAGGAGGACACAGCCGCATAATTTAGAAGTTTTTAACATGGGAAAAAAAAATAAAATAGGATGGGTTTGATCACATAATTAGCCCTGAATATTTGCCTGTTTAATTTCATTTTGAATCTGAATATGGTGAAAATGATGTGTGACCGCCAGCTTTTCATACAGCATGTTTTCTGCAGCAATGTATGGAAGCTCACTGGCAGGGGGACAAGCTGTACAATGAGCTCCCTTCCCCACGGTGAGATCCATGGATCTGAACAAACTGACAGCAACAGCAGAGGGGGCTTGTGCAGGTATGTGCTGTGCCAGGCTCACATCACAACTTGAGAGGCAGATCCTTTGCTGAGGCCATATCCTCATCTGATTCAGATTAATTTGGTCTAGTAAATGGTACAACTTGATAATGAAGAGTCAAAATAGCTTTGATAGAAAAATGCAAGGATGCAATTTTATTTACATTCTGGAAAAACTCATTAAAACTTGATGAGTCATACCTTTTAAACAGCCTCATTTCACCTTTCTCTGCTATCTCTTATGCAAGACAGAGGGCTAAAAGTGATGAGTTCAACTCAATCTCATGCTTATGGTGCAGGCTTTGATCTTGTGCTCTTAATGCTTATTATATTCAGCCATGAAGAATAGAGATATCAACTGCTACATATAAAACACTGTAGTTTCCCTTCAACTTGGTAGTCTGTATATTTTTTAAAGCACATAAGTAAGGAAATGGGGCAGTGGAGTGACTGCCACTGTCATGAGGAATGACGTTTGCATTTACACCAGAAAACAGACACATTGACTTAAGGAGCAGTTATTGCTGGTGCCCAGGGGAGAAAACTGGCACAAGGACTGCAGCCTTATAGTTCAGGGTAAGGACGCTCTCAGATCAGGGAAAATGAGTATTTATTAATACAAAATATATGCAAAAATATAAATTCAGACCTATTTCAGGTAAGAAACTATTTCTGTCCATTTTCTCCTGTCTTCCTGGTTCAGAAAATAAAAGTGTTCCTCCTAGAAAGCAATTATTTTTGAGCACAATAGGCATATTTGCAGTTTAGTGTTAGATCAGTCCTTTTGAGTAATAAGACAATGAAGTGACTAGTATGCTACTATGTCTCTCTGAGAAAGTAGTGTAGACTCTACTTTTGGATACAGCTTATGTAGGATCTCATTTATTTGCAAATAAATAAAACACAGGTGGAACATGAAGGAGTAAAAGAAGAAAAAAACCCAACAAACCCATTGGCAAAAAATAAATATTATTACACTGGATCCTGTGATCTTGGGCAGCCCGGTAAGCTGTTTGTGGGTTGCTAGGGGTGTTTTCAGGTCTCCCTTCTGAAGGCCACCTGCACACTGTCACCAATTAGTATTGCATTCTGGACCTCAGCAAACTGCTAAGTGTCTTTTGAGCTACCATTCTGTAACCTTTCCAAACCTGACCTTTTCATTATCATTTCTCAGCACACTGTATGTGTATGAGAGAAAAACAGCCTTTTTAATGTCATGCTTATTTCCACTGGCTTTTAAACTTCTTGTCAAAACATCCTGATTTATTGTACATTAAGTGAGAAAGAAAGATCTGATCTTTCAAATACATTCAACACAAAGCAAAACATTTCATTCTCTTTTTCAGGAGCATTACACTGCATCATGGTCATCACCACACAGTGCATAAACATTATTGCTAATAGTGGCAATACAAGGGCCTTATATTTCAGGTCTAGAAGCAAATGTTGTTTCCTCTATGAGTGAATTTCAACGAGGCCCCTTCTCAAGCTGAGTTGGCTGCAAATTGCCTGTGCCATCATGGGGAATTGTTTGTCACAACAGTTGTTCATATTCTAAGGCATAGCTGCTGATGGGCCTTATAAAGCTTTTACAGAGTGCATTTGGTTTCTTAAAATACATCAAAAATACTCTCGTAAAAATTCCTCTGGAGTTGTAGGACACCTGCATACTGAACAAAACTTTTACATCCATTTCTGTTTCTCAGTTCTAAAAGAAGAAGTGCCTATGGCAAAGTTCCTAAGGCTGAATCACAATCAGCAGCTCCCTCTGCATGATTCTGTAAAAAGTTTTGTTCTACAGAGAAAAAAATATTTCTGTGTATGGATCTGGATAAACTGAGACTAGTTGTTGGTTTCTGGCAGTTTTAGATTGCTAGATGATTTGAATTTGTCCATTCCTATTGCTGCAATGTTTCAATTGACTGTAATAGTGAAAGACAGATACTTGTGGAAATGTGAAAGTTTCAGTGTTAATCCATAACTATCAAAAATATTGCATTAGTACCTCTAGAATCTTAATAATTTCTCAAAGACAAGCTATGTGCACACATAAATGTAATCTGTGCACCCAAAAATGTAACCTCCATTTTCTCTTATACAATATGTGGAAAACACTTCTATGATGCATATAAGATTTTGAAAGAGAGTCTGTACTACCAAATTGTGTACAAAGCAGCACATAGACACTCACAGTAAATTCTAGTTTTCACATATGCGACAGTTTTAGGCAAATGATCTTTTTAACCCATACGTTAGATATGCTTTAGGTGACCTTTTGTTTTGTGTGCTGAATATTTATGTACCTAGTGCCTTATCTGTCCTACATACAAAACTCTTTGCTGCAAAACTCTTTTGCTGCAAAATAAAATGCCCCCTCACAAAACCAAGAACCGGAGTCTTACATTCTAACTCAGGGTATTCTGTGATTCCAATGATTACCCAATAGTACTGTAAGTTGAAGAAAATATAAAAATTACAGTTCCAACTGGAACATCTTGATCTCACCACATGCATATCACTACCCAGACCAAGACATGGGTACATATATCAGTTTGACACTTTACATTTCAGTGACAAACATAACCCCAACAAGTAAACTCTGTACAAGTGAAGGACTTGGGAGAATGAGCAGATGAGGGATATTATATAGAAAGATTATGTGGTTACTTAGCTAGTCCTCATGAAATTAATTTCTTTGTGGGTATAACACTTCTAAATACAAAATGTTTCTCATGACACAAGATTCTTTTGCTACAAACAATTTTTAATATCTCTTGACTTCATAAAAGAAGTTCAGAAGACAATTAAAAATTGAGTTTACAGCTTTCCCATCTTGGTGAAGTCACCATTGTTTCATTATAGTGAGTTTCTAGAGATCACTTGCTTCAAAAGAGGGAGTGAGAATCTCCCACCCCACCTTGGGCTTTTTCCTTTAGGTTCATATTCTACATATTTGCTCATGGGCTAGAGC
The DNA here is from genome assembly GCA_013399455.1 of Anthoscopus minutus. Classification (NCBI taxonomy): domain Eukaryota; kingdom Metazoa; phylum Chordata; class Aves; order Passeriformes; family Paridae; genus Anthoscopus; species Anthoscopus minutus. The sequence continues at coordinate 27,576 of VWYI01015161.1, forward strand.
TCACTCTAATGGTGCTAAATGTATCTGATGACAAACCTGTCAAGTCTTCTGAAAGGGTTTCTCATCATGAGGTTGACCTGTTGCTGATCTGATTTTCCCTTTTCTCTCTTCTGATTCCTCTGTCCTCCCTACCCTCTTCTCTCAGAAGATCCTGTTTCTCATGGACATCTATAGAGCACTTTCTTTACCTCCTGAGCGCTGGGCTCCAGTGCACTAGATCTCTGTCACATCTTTGATTTCTAAAAGTACCAGACTTCTATGTCAGCTGCCCCTATTCCTTTTTATTTTTTCACATCCTCTGCTGAAATTGCCTTATTTTTTATCTTTTCGTTTCCTTCACTTGCTTTTGCCACCTGGTGAAGACCATGTGTCTACATAGGTCACATTGCTTCTCTAAAGATCTGCCTTTGGGTCCTAGGCATATGTCATGAAATTTCCAGGTACCCATGAAATCTGGGGATTTTTTCCCACTGTCCACCCTCAAATTCTCAAAATTATTCTCTAGTGCCTGCTTTCAACTATGTTTGGTCCTTGAAACTTGTTTTACGGATTCCACAAATCTTCACGCAACACTTAACAGGTAAACAAATACTGTGAAGCACCTACTTGAAACAACTATTGGTTCTTCACCTTCTCCACATAGTTTTGTTTTCATTATTTCCTCTACTATTAAGAGCACCTCCAGTACTGCATCAAAATGTCTTTTCAGAGAAAAAGTTAAGTTGGCTCCCATCAGCCCTCTCTTGCCTCCTCACTGCAACCCAAGGATAGCCACACATCCAAGAACAAGCTGACTCTGCTACTAAATATGAACAATAGTCTAAAAAAATTTCTCTCTCCAGAGAAAAGTTTAATGTTAGTGTATGAGCCTAAATAAAATACAAGTAGGTTGAAAAGCTGTGATTTGTTCTGTGTTTTCATATGTTTTATGTCAGAGAAGGATTCAGCAATTCTTTACAATTTTGTAATAATGAGTCTTCTTGTATATCTGAAGATATCTACCAGGTAATACTTACAGGCACTTGTAAGACACAACATCTTTAATTTACACAGCACGACAAACAAAGAATGATATTACTAACTCCTATTAGCTCTGCTCTGAGACCAGTCACAGGTAGAAATGGGTTTGTTCCCAAGCTATCACCTTCTCTCTAATCTCATGGCCTGCTTCAATGAGAAAGACTATTCAAAGCTTAAAGACAAGGTATTAATGCAGCAACAAGCTATGCTATTTGCAATAGTAATTTCCTTTATGACAGATTTGAAGCTGGAGAAAAGGATAATTGCAGAGGGTTCTAAAAGAAACAGGAATCTGAAGTGATAGTCACAGATTGCGAAAGAATTTCTTTTTTAAACCAAAATAAACATTTTGATCTCATATTTCATTATAAACAATTGTCTTGGTAGATTTTCCTTGTCCAGAATCATCTCATTCTTTCTGTTCAAACCTTTGTATCTTTCAAATTCCTCATTCTTTCTTGTTGCTCCTCCAGCTCTATCGAGCAGCACATTCTCCCATTTTTGTGCTTAGCAGCCCATGCCATTGCTCTGTTGAATGCTAGGTGCCATTTGTATATTCAGGTATTTGACAGATATTCTTTGATTCAAAGCTTGTTTGCTTTGGTGGCTTTTTGGGGCAGGGGAATAAGTAAAATAGCAGATTAGGATTTTAACAGACACATTGTTCTATTGTGGTAAATTTTGTTACCTATCTCTGCCTCTTGTCTAAGGCTGTGCAGTTTTAAACCAGATGTACATCAATGCCCTTGAAGCACAAAGATACCTGGAAATATTAAGCAGCAGACTAATAAAGTGAACAATCAAGTTGCTTGATACATACCTCAATTCAAGAGCATCATATCTTCTAGGGGACAAGCTGCAGATATTTGGTATTCTGTTCTTTATTATTACCTGTGGGTCCAGATGTTGATGCTTAGTCTAATTCTGCTTTGGCACCATTAGTTTAATTTTATCATGTGCTTTAGGCTATTAAAGCTTCAGAAGAGCATGCTGATATTATGAACTGGAATATCTAAATGTGGAGAGTAGGTTAGTTTGATTGAACATAGGAACTACATAGTTTTAAGGTACTGTGTGGCCTCTGATCTACATCTGGGTAAGCACACGGCTACTTCAACTTCTGCACAAGAGCAAAAGCAAACCCCATAGAGAAATCCTTAGACATTCAGTTACAGGAGAGGTTTCTGTGGAATTCATCAATTAGTATTTCTCCAACAAATCAGTGAAATAGATATAATAGAAAATTCTACCATACCTATATTTAAAAATTACTCAGAAAGATTATTGAAAATCAGGTACTACTGGATACTTGCTAAAAGTAAGACAGCATAGGCTGAGCTGAAACTCTGCAAATGATATTATAGGTCTCCTTTTAACAGTAATTAGGAAAAACTTCATTTTAGGGATTATTAAAACTTCTCATTTAACCCAGAACTTTTAAACAGAAATTATTTTTTTTCTGGGTGGGAAGACAGTTTATAGATTTCTCCTTGTAAAAACATTTTTTTCTCACTGCAAAACTAAGTATCTACAACAATATCCACTCTCAGAGAGGATTTCTACTTCAGTTCTCTATTTCAGAAACTTCAGATGATGAGCTACTGACAGATCCAGAGTATGTACACAGACAATACTTTTTTGTCAATGGCTCACCAGATTTCAGCAGAAATGAGCCCAGAAGAGAGAATTTGAGTGAAGACATAGTGCAGGCTTCATCCATGAAGTAGCTTGCAATGGGTTGTTTTTTTAAGAATGTAAGCTACTCAGTGAGTGCTATGTTCCCCCAGCAGCTGAAACACCCCTAAAATGAAGCCACTGAAAAATGCAGGGGTCATGGACACTACACGAAGGAACAGATCATGTGTGGTCACAAATATTACTTAGGACGTACTGTCAAGGAAATGTAAAGGAGGCTCTTGTTGAGATGCTTCATGGCACTGAATTTAGAGATTTAAAAGAAGAAAAATAATGCAAAAGGTTGCTAACCTTGAGCAAATTCATAGCTATTGTAATGAAACAGTTTGTTCAGAAATTCTTTATGACCCCACATACCTGACATTTCCATATTGACCTGTTTGGTTGATATCATTACCATCCCTTCTATTGATGCACATGAGGAAAATGTTTACATTAAGGGAAAAACCAGCACCATGTGTGTACATGTGCAAGACTTTTGAGAACTGTAAATACATTGCATTAAGAACAAGCCACCATTAAATTCTTCATTTATTCTTATTCTTGTAAGAAAAAAGAAAAGGCAGATGAAATTTGTTTGCAAACTGGAATTAAAGCATCCTCCCTCACCTTCCATCACTGTCTTGCTCATCTATGGAGCTCCTTCTTTAGTGTGTGACAAAGATCCCAGAAAAGGGGGAGGAATGCTTTCCACTGAAGCTTCTGCTGAGCATAAGACCACCAAGTGTATTGTTCTAGACTGAGCCTCCTGGAAACATAGTGTATTCTTATTAGCAGCATATGTTTTATGCTGCCTTCCACGCTATCTTAATGGAAAGTACTGTATTAAAGTAAAACTTATTAAATATGATGAAGAGCTATTCCCCAGCTTAAACAATTCCTATTTGTTTGTGTAGACCCTTTGCCATTTACAACCTGCTCATTTATGCCTCAGGACCAATAAATATTAGATCATTTATTTCTAAAAAAGAGTATTACTGTTCTCCTAGTTGTGAGGTATATGTGCTGGGTTAAAAAAAATTGGGGGAGCCTCCTGTGAAAATTACAAATAGCTCTAGGAGATACTGCATATTTCAAGAGAATTTATTGTATAGATGTACTGTCAAAAAATGGACTTCTGAGTTCATGGGAGGTAAACTGTGGACAGTACAATCAGGATCAACCCAAATACAGAGTCTGGGCTAAGACCATGAGCTATTCACCAAGATCCAAGTGATAAATGTACTTTCTTTGAAGGTGAAAATTACTGTTCTTGCAGTTTTTCCCTGTTGCAAGGCAGTATGAGAAATTCCAGGTTCAATACTTGTAAGTCAGCCAAACTCAGCATCTAAGAAAACCTTCTAATTTCAGTATTCTGGGCATTAATGAAGGAAATAGTATGTACTCCACAAGAAATTTGAGAAAAATACAAATACTCAAATACAGGCACAATTTAAAGTATTACTAAACTAGATGTGGACAACTAGATTTTAGTGACAGAGAGACTCAATACAAGAGGTGAGCCTCTGTTTCATCTTCTAATATAATTGAAATCACTTATCATCAATCCCAAGAATATAGTTTTGTTTAATCCCAAATGTAATGAGGTTTTTTTTACTCTAAAGAGGTTTTTATTTAGGAAGTTCTCAGTTTTGTCCCAGCTTCAGCTAAGAGCTCACAGCCCCCCTGGGAAATTAAAAAAAAAAATAATCTAAGCTAGTTTTTCTTGCAGCGAGTCATAAAATAGAACTAAGATGGAAGAATTATTATTTTCCACCATGCTCTACTTGCTACCTATGTAGAATTGTTCCCTATGGCACAGTATGTAGTGTTTCATCCAGACTTATTTTAAGCGTTCAGCTCAGTTTCAGCCATGAAATGGCAGCTAACGAATAACCTCCTTTAGTTTATTTTTATCACATTCTCAAGTATGCATTAAAATTAGCATAATTGATGGTGTCATTAAAGATGTCAGCACAGCCCTGAATACAGAATTTTCTAGTTTACTTGTACTATTAAGATTTTTTCTTGAAAGCTTTCTGCCAACATCATACTGTATTATTTTAAAGACATTTGTAATTCCTGAATTTTTGTCCAGGAGATCACAAGATGTTTTAAAAGCTTTTAGAATTACAGTCATATGAAAAGTTTCATTCTATGAAAACCAGGTAAGGACAAAATTCCAGCTGCTCCCATTCCATCTCTCCATGTCTGTATATAAAATTGATTCAGTCAGGAAGGTAGAGTCTTCTCATGCTGCTTTTGTAAAAATTGATCTTTACTAACATATTGGGAGCACAACCACCTCAGCAGGCACAGAAATTTCCAATTGCCTATGCACGTGTCAAAGCTTAAGGCACCCACCGTTAAGAAAACATTTTTCTTGAAGCTGTGAAGGAAGAAAGCCACTGGCTCACTAGAGCTCTGAACAGAATGGCAGCCTTACACTTCCTTCTTACATATGCCCTGGGTCATAAAGATGCTAGGGAGCAGCACTGAAATTCAATTTGAGCTGTTAAAATGACCAGGGGAATGAAGGAAATAAGAATAGTCCTACGTGCCATACCATTGAGGGGTTTTTCTCTTTCATTTATGTCCTGATGAAAAGTGACAATTACCCTGCTTCAAAGATGATACTAGTTGCAATAACCTTCCTCACAGCTTACTGTTTACTATACCAGAAATATAATCAAGGATGGTGCTCATTTCACAGTCAACTTTTGGGTTATGCTGAATTTTTGGTTGAGGTGTTCTTATGCTCTCATGCATTCAGTAAGAAATCTTCTTGTGCTGTCCCATTGTACCAGCCAATAACAGATATTTTGCTGCCCTCAAAGTCAGGTAGCACATTCATGAAGCAGAGTGCTAACTCATATATGTACATTATGAAGAGCCTTTAAACTTGTGACAATTAGAGCCCTTTTTTTCCTGCTAAGGCACTATTTCCTATTGTACCTTTCCCATTGTACCAGAAACTCCCCAGAGCTGTTAGTCCTAGCTCTACTGAACTGCCAGAATTCACAAGATGTGAGGAGTAGGTAGATTCTGGAAAAAAAATGGTTTAGTGGAATACCGCCACAAATGTATTTTCTTGCAGCTGTCCTGCTGAATATTATGCAGTTCCACAATGAATGGTCTTTCCCAAATTACGAAGGAGCCAGGCAAACTTTTCACAGTTGTTTGTACGTTCAGTTAGAGAAGTTTTCCCTTTTCCCTCAAATTAAGTAGAAAAAGAATAGTAAAAATGTCAGAATAAAGTATAAAAACCAATCTCTCTATTCCCTAAACAGCAAACTAAAGCAAAGGTAGCGTTGGGAATACCTGAGAGCATGAAGCTTGTGTCCCCAGCTTGAAGAGCCATTGGCTATGAAATGAGCTCAGAACTGTCCCTCATTTGGTGCATAGCAGAGCTGTAGGATCCCATGTGCTTGATGATAACTGCACTGGGATTTTAATCAAGGGTGATGCACAAGAATGATGCAGTAGCGAATAAGAGATCTTAATATCCATACAGATGTGTGTGACAGTTATCCTACGTTAGGCCTTAATGAGAATTAATGGAATGCTTCCATCTCTTTAAACTCTTTATTCAATGAAAGATCCCTTGTAAGTCCAAAACTCTTGACTTGTACAAAGAAGCAAAAGAAGTTTTGTATCTGTGCAGGTATGCTGGTTTTGCATTAATTAACATTTGATGAGGCAGGATGAAGCCAGCCAAGGAAATTATTTTTCTGAGAAGCTGCTAAGAACTTCCTCTGTGCCTGGAAAATAATAGCTGGCTAGCTCTGAGAACTGACAACCTGTTAAACCATTTAGAAGGTACGTCTGCCTCTGTGAAATTCACATTTTAAAGACGGGCAAGCCCGGGAAAGCTTTCAGCTTTGAGGAGGTAACTGAGTGCTGGTCAGGCTGGCCCACCTTTGGCAAGGGCCCATGCGGCCTGGCAGAGGCCAGGCCAGGCCATGGCTGCTAGCATCTTGCCGACACTAAGTCCTGCCCCTGCTGCCGTCCAGCACTGAGCCAGGGTCTGCCAGGCCCCAGGAGTGGCTCCGGGCCAGGCCAGGCCACCTCTGCTGCGGCCCACATGGCCCCAGCAGATGCCAGGCAGAGGGAGGGGAAGCCATCAGCCCACAGTTGAAATTGAAGGAAGCAGGGGCCAAAGATAAGCCATGCAGCCAGAGTGGTCGCTGCTGTTCTGGCTGGGACCCCTGAGATCTTGGCTCAGTCCCAGTGTGTCCTGAAATCCATGACTGCTTCAGCTATAGCCCGGCAGAAACCATCATAACCATTCGCAGGCCTCGGCGAGATATTAACTCTCACTGCACAGATGAAACTTGCAAAACATTGATCCTCTCTTGAGTGAGAGAAAAGGACAGAATGAAGACACCAAGGTCAGTAAAGAAGGAATCAAGTCCCAGATGGAAGAAGAATGAGGAGATGCCTTAGTATTGGGCTGAAAGTTCTTTTGGTAAGGCCATGGAGATGGACTATGATACATTAGAATATCCCCTTTAATTAATGAGAAAGTTGGGGGGGGGGAGGGCTCAAACTGTAGACATGAGAAGAGACAGCCATAATGAAGCAAAGCAGATGTTCAAGTAGCTGTCATCCCATAAGACGCTTGAACAGGGAGAGAGAGATGAGAGTGTTGAAGATCCTGTGCTCCCAGGGAGAGAAGACCTCTGTTCCCAGAGATGAAGATGATCACAGAGATAGATGAAGAGAACTTTTTCTTTTGAACAGCTCATACTTAAAATAATATCCCATAAGCTGACATGGCCCATTAACTCAACTGTGCGAAGGCTGTGAAAATGGGAGCTTCACAATAGCAGGTTCTTCTGGGCAGCTGCTGTTTTTGAAAATGAAAGGCCACAGGAGAACTGTTTGCTTGTGGAGAAGCCTCCATGGCATGGCAAGAGAAAACTCCTCTCCCTACAAGAACTAATGAAAGACTATTGTAGAGGTGATAACTGATTGAAAATCCCAGGTTTTGTCTCTGCGTTGTCAGTTGAGTAAGAAGTCGGGCAGGGGGAGGAAAAGTATACTGAAGGTTATGTTCTGATTCTTTTTATTCTTTTAGCTCCGTTAATAAAGTTTTCTTTACACCTTTTAAGTTTGAGCCTGCTTTCCCTTTCTCCTAATTCATCTCACAGCAGGAAATGAGTAAATAATTCTAGTAGGTGCACTGGCAATTTTACTCAGCACTAAACCCATTACAGCAGGTGTTTCTCTGGCCTGATTTTATGGCTATATGTTCAAGAGTCTTGAAGATTGACTGATGTTTAAACATAATTTGTACAAATAATAAAAATGCAGTATGTTACCTTATCTTGGTTTCTGATATGTAAACCAAGCAAACAAATCTATATTTGCCTGCTATTTGGCACAATTTCATTATAATTTTCCATTTAATTCTTTCAAGTCCTTTGCTGTATTTCATCTACTTTATAGATCTCCTTTCGCTCAGTTTCCTTTTCATGAATCCATTGCAAAAGATATTTTGCCTGTCTTATACTTCAAAATACCTTTGTTTCAACAAAAGATAAAAGAGGGTAAAAACCATCAGAAGTAAGTCTTGGTAAAAAGCAGGCTTTGAAACTCTGATATAAATATAGCATAATGCTTTCTAACAGATTTTTAATTTAAAGTCTCACATTAAAACAGAAGAATGACTAGGCCCAATGGCAATGCAGGAAGATACATGGTTGTACGTGGCTTCCTTCCCTGCTTCTGTTACTTTAATGACATTTCAGCTATATAATGGTTCTGGAAGCTGCCTCCTCTAAAGAGCTGTTTTGAAAACAGAACCAGTCTATAGAGAACTGGATTGATCAAGCAGTACAAACTGTATCAAAAAGGACACTTTGGAAAAATATGTTTGTGCTGCATTTAAGTTTAATACGTACTTCTCAAATGTCTAAGTGAACAAAATTTCCCTGAAGTTCTTAAATATCAGGAAATGTAGTGCAAATATACTCCCACTAGCACACCTTTATATAAGAGCAAAGCCCTTTTGTCACCCATGTCACCTAACAGATATAGTATCTAAATGTAATTTGTTGTCAGCAGTTATTAGGAAAACATGACATCTGTCTTGGTAACAAAACTGAAGAGGCCATGGAGGTCATAAGTTTTTAATACAACTCAAAAGTAATTACAAATGTACTTTGGTTATCTTGAATTACTTTAGAATTAAAGCAGTAATTATTTCACATGTAAGGTTGTTTCAGATGAATTACAAACATTCAGGTAGCAAAGCCATTTGGCCACAAAAACCCAAACCAAACATCACAGGGGGGTATGGGAACACAGACCACAAGAAGACTATGATGACTAAATTGGGACCTCCACTATGGACTATTACTCTCAGTAAACCAAATCACTGCATGCTTAAATTGACTCTGAATCAGGGAGACTTGGAGTCTAACAGATTAGGAATTTATAAATTATAGCATACATTTAACCTATAAGGATAGTTTTAGCTCTTTGGGAGAGTGCTAAAAGGCTACATCTAATTTCCACAGGCATAGGTACCTATCAGGTTAGTTCAGTTTAATTCATTGTGTTTCTGACTAACAAGATAAATAGGTAAAAGTGCCCTTTCAATTTAAAATACCAATCCTGCTTATTTCTTACTACTTTTTAAAAACATGAATGTATTTTGAAATAGACATTCTCAAAAATCTGTATTGCTAACATAATCAAATGAGATTTAGGCTTCCAAGTGTGGCAATACCATCAAGTCTGAGTAGACAGGTGTGTAGACATATAAATAAGTTTATTCCATGTTAAATGAAAATAGAAAGTGTGAAATGAACTGGATTAAGAGTCAAAGTGAAGTATAACCATTTAATCTACAATTTCTTTGCAGTTATATGTATAGTCAAGACTCATAATTCATGCCTCATTACTCTTAATTCAATTCAAGCCAATATTCTGTGCAACTATCTTTCCATCTGTAATTCTGGATGGAAACTAGGAAAAATGGTTGAGAATAATACCTACAAGTTAGAAGTTATGACACTGAATAACAAGAATGACAAAGTGAAAGCATAGAAAACCTGATTGACTGACAACCACTGACAAAACTTTGGAAGAGGAAAGGAATGCATAAGCAACGAGACAAGAAAAAGCAGAAATATTCCTAATCACTTCCACTATGTATAAACTGATTATTGCTTAAAAATAACCAGCACACTGTCATATCACACTTCCAAATACAACTCCTCAGAACAGTTTCTATTATGTGTTTCTGACAGCCATGAATCAAAGATTTGGCATGAAAATCTAGAAACCAAATTGTACACTGCCAGCATAAATGTACAAAAAGTAGCACAAGTTTGAAGGCAATATGTCAAGTTGACCACATAGTCCTCTAGACTGAATATTTTGTCAAGATGTGTGTTAAACAGATAACGGGAAAATAGTTTAAAGGAATATAGTCCTTCTAGTGTAATTACAAATCAATTATCCTTTGCTCTGTGTCACAGTTGCAGCTAGCTTCCCACGTAACACATAACACATAACAGCTCTGGATTACCTAGTGGTCTAGAGCACCTTAAATGGGCAGATACCTCAACTTATTTTTTAACCTCCATAGTAGGTCAATGCCCTGCCCATCAATTTTACTCTTCCTTCCAGATAAATGGAGCAATGACCCTATTAACTGTTTCCTTGAGCAGCTCTGCTTGCTTTGCAGAGCATGTTACAAATATAGTAATGATATGGCTTGACAAGCTGCTTGACTGCATATTATTTAATGCTCACTAAGCATGTAGTGAAATTTTTGCTCATAAGATAAAGTAGGCAACATTGGCAAGAGAAAAGGACAGAAGCAGAGAGGGCACCTGGGAAAAATGCAGGGACTCAGAGCAGCCTTGAGTCAGATACCTTAGGTAAATTCTGAAATCCAACCTATATGAGACAGGCATTCTGGAATGCTTCTAAAGTACTGAGATACTACCAGGAAAAGTCAGAAAAAAAATTCATATGCTAAGCTTATGAATTACGCAGACTCAGCTCATCACATACAACACTACAGGAATCAGTCGACTTTCAAGTCAATTTAGAAGAGCTGAGGTGCATTCATCCTATCTTCATTGCAAAAAAAAATACTGAGAGTATTGCTTGACACTTTTCCTTTTCCCACCATATCACTATAATCAGAATTGTACATTCATTTTACATACATACATACATACCCTGGGCATGTGTCAGCTCAACAGCTTGAGGCTGTTGGTACAGACGGATGTGAAAGGAAATACACTGGTCTTTAACACCATTTGTGAGAGCTTCACAGTGTTGTCAGGAAAACACATTCAATACCTGGCTGAAAAATGAAGTCTTTATTTGCACCATTTGGTTGCTTTACCTTTTGCCATTCCGAGGAAAGATTTTTTTTTTTCCTTTTTAAACAACAACTTTGATGATCCTGGAATAACAACAACAAAGATGATTCGGGTAGTATGTCTGGGACATTTGCCTTAAACTAAGAAACAGATGTGGAATACTGCAGGATTGGTTACATGTGTTGATAACTGCTCATTAGAAAAGTCAGAGCAGAAAATATGGATAACAGAAAAGTGAAGAACTGTTGCTCCCTAGTGCCTAAAGAAAGTAAATCCTTGACTGCAGAGCTGAGCAGTATTGTAAAGGAAAAACAATTAGATGATCCACGTATCTCAAACATTTAACTGTAAGCAACATGATACGTTTCATGGTATTCTTAACATTTTGCTCCAAGATAAGTATTTCAGAAACAGTGACACAAAACAGAAATAGCTTCCCACATTAAATCATACTTCAACCATCTAGAAAATAATTGATAGGTAATAGAAAGTAGTAAAGGCAACTATCAGAAGCTGGATTGCAGTATCTATGTTGCGTGCTTGCATTACAGTGTTTACAAAGAATGGATTAAATTTAGGTGATACTGCATTTGAATTTAGCATTTATATTATGAACTTCCATGAAATTTTAATGCATGGACTGCTTTAAATGTGTTTTCATTCATGTATCAAGGAGTACAAGTGCAGAATATAGTACATTTATCCATTCTTAAGGCATTAAGAACATAATCGCTTTGTGATTGTAAGCTGTTTTGTTCTCTTTTATTTATTATTTGACATAGTACTTTAGTTTTGTACATTGGGTTACAGCATTTGCTGGCAGAAGATGAACCTGACATAATTTTAACTATTCTAACTATTCCAGGCTTTTACTGCTGTTGTAGTCAGTGCTCTGTTTATTGTCCAAACTATGAAAATTACAATGCATCTTCAATGAAAATGACTCTTTATTTCTCCAAGCCCCTTAAATGTTACTCTAAAATTATCCTGTTTTAAATTTAGTGTCTCTGTAGGGTACTTCCAAAGTACTTTTAAGCCATTAGTGAATCATTTAACATTTCATCAAGCTACTTGGCATATTTTTTATACATTTCAAACAAGACCTTCCATGCTTGACCACAATAAACAAGACAGTGACATTCTCAGTGCTTTGAGAACCTTGGCTCATACCAAGACCTGCCAAAATGGACTGCTACATTTATTTAATACTTCAAGGGTTTTACACAAATCTCTCCTTTCCATGTACAGATCTTCCTCTTCAGCTGTTAACCCTGGCTGGCCTTGCCATGCCCACAGGAGTCAGGACACGTCTGGCCTCTCTGGCCTCCTATTGAGGAGAGGGGCGGGTGAAGGGCCCTCCACTCACACAAATTTGAGATCGACTACTTAGAGCAGGGAGTTGAACTGGGAAAAAGTCAGCGTGCCCAGCTTCAGAAAGAGGGGAGGAGAGGGAAAAGCTGTCAGCCCTGCTGAACACACCACCTCTCCCATCCATCCTCTGGAGTCCACTCAGCACTGGAACAGACTGGCTCTACAAATACACCCCTATAGTTACATATCTGCAAGTGTTGGGTCCTCTGAGAATTGGAAGTGATCCACCCCACAGCAGTGTGACTGCACTGTGCAGGGTTTTCTCACTCAAACCATTGTTACTGTGTTGGGTTTGACCTTGGCAGCAGAGTCTCCTGTTACTGACAGCCAGTGCTGGCCTGTTGTATCCCGCAATAATGCGCTCCACCTTAGCGGAGCCCAGATCGATTTCCCTGCCAGTTGTCAGCCCTTACTTACTCATTTCACAGCACTACAGTAAGATCAACAGTGCTATAACCGTGACACCCGAATTATTGAAATATGCACTGTGATATAATAAAGTGACACACTTTGCATTTAACCTAAAAGAAAAATCTCAAAAAAAAAAAAATCCTGATAGTGCAGAAAGTGTTTCTCCTCATAAGATTGATGGCAATATCAGGCAGGAAAAGAATAATTAGTTTTGCTCTAGTTTTATGGGGAAAGCATAATAGGCTTAAAATATTAGTCATACTGTTTCTTCAAATGAGTTCAAAAATTAAAAAGTATGATAATTTATGCAAAAAAGAAGAAGATATCTGCAAGATCCTCTGAAATTTTAATTTTTACTTTAGTTTCTCTATAAAGCATTCATTGATCACATTTGTGCACTGTGGGTGGGTTTGACTCATTGCAATAATAGACCAATTATGAAAATGAAGAAGCACAACAATCATGAATGCAATAAAAAGCATTAAAAATCCTCAAACAAAAATATACTACAAAAGGTTGGTTTGCCAACTTCAGTACTCCTGTCCTCTCTAATACCATTAACCACTACTCAGTTTATATACAGAAATATCCCAAACTGTTTATTTTTATGAAGACAAAAATGAGGATTATTTTCATGTATTTAATTTCAAGACAGTGTAATTGTCCTTATTTAAACCAAACCATTAACAGCTTTTCCTAAGCAATGCAGTATTTCTGCCCACAGGAAGTCTTGCCAAAAAAGTGAAAAAAACTTGGTGCCACAAATGGACAAGACAAAAGCTCTTTCACCAAATTACATTTTAATCCTGAAGTGCAGCTAAAGAGTGTTTTGTGTCAAACCATTGCCACCTTCAAGTGAACTGAAACAAAACGAAAACTGGAAACAAAATAAGGGCAAAAGTGGAAACAAAATATAGTCAAAACTAGAGAATTAGAAGCAAGGGTATTTATGTTGCCCAAGCTCGGGTGTTCTCAGGGAGTAGACGCCTCACATAAACAAGTGAAAACTGTGCAGGAGAACAAATCAGAGAACGTGGCTTTGAAGTGTGACCAGCACAGAGGATGTACAAAGAGTTCAGCAGAGACAAGGATGACAGAGCTGTTATCACACCCAAAGTGTCATTTGAGTGGTAGATTCTGACAGGCAAGGGTGACAGCTGCCCAGGAAAGACAAGGGGACTGGAATTAATGAAACGCAGATGAGATCCACAGTGGTGCCTTTTGACACCCTGTTTTTTTGTAGGTAGATCATGTAAAGACCTCTCTCAAACCTCTCCTTTGCAAATGTGGACAGATTAAAATCTCTAGAACTGCCAAAAGCAGGGTAAAAGAAAATGAAGTCATGAAGTTATCACACAGATTCATTAACCAACTGATTGGCGCTTTCCTATTGCTGCTGTCATGAAAAAGGACAGGAAGACAGATTCACATTTATCTTTAACACCTCATAGCAGCAATTCTCAGGGAAACTACATAATCTCATCTCTGAAAGGTGTCTAACACTTAACATCTTTTCAAGATAGGAGGTGCTAATTGTGAAAAGAGTGACTTTTCTGAAGTACAAACTTACTAAGAAAGCTTGGTATTTCCCATGATGTTTGTGTTATTGCCATTCTGACCATAATTACAAATTCTAGAAGTCCAGCCACTGAAGACCTAGATATTAACAAACAGGGCCTAAAAGTCACAGTAAATATGGGGGGAAAAAAAAAGCCCAAACAAAAAAAAAGGTGCCCTTTTGCTTTCAATTAAAAAAATCCCAAAGAAACAGTAAATGGTGGCAAAGTAATACAAGCCTAGAAGATTAAAGCGTACTTTATATCATCTACTTACTGACAAAATCATAATAATTAACCAAAAACTAATTGCAGCAACATTTTACAACAGAAATAAGATTGCAAATCACTAAGATAAATATCAAACAGTAATGAAGAATTCCTGAAGCTAAACTCATTATTCTAAAAGAATAGAACAGTGGTAGAAAGCCACAGCCTTTACCAGCAAATCATTTACACAGTGTTCTGGACAAGCCTTACACATATCACAGCCCTTTGCAAAGTATGCTTCTGAAAAGAAGTATTCCTATGGGTTTTTCCCTATCTTTTTATCTTCATAAAGCTTGAGTTCTCTATACAGAATGGCCTTAAAATCTTTCCAATAGCACAAACCATGAGGTTTTACAACTAGCACAAAAATAGGCTCGTTAAAATGCCAACAGAGATATTACAGTTACACTGCTATCTACTGGTAGATATTTTCCTCTATGAGTTGTAGGAATCTACACAGGCACATTAAGGAAAGTGGTTATTGATAAGAACCTGTCATTTTTTCCTGCATAGACACTGACATTTAAAAAACTCCCAAAATCTGAGTACTATCAGTAATTATACTTTTTATCTGGCAAGATTATTCGGAGCTTCCAATTAACTGCAGGGTTGGATCTTACTGAATGCTGCATGGAAATACACAAAGAAATTACTCTTTTCAAATAATTTAAAATCTAAACAGATAGTTGACACAAGAAGCAGGAAGACAAGATGGGAAGCGTCTACTGCAGACAATTAAATATACAGAGAAACATATGTGAAAATACTAAACACATATGGAGAATGCTTACTAGAGTTAAGAAATGAGAAAACGGGCTCAATGAGAAACAAAGAGAAATAAAGCTGAGAATTGCTGCTCTTCTCCCTGCCACTACCAACATGCAATTCTGATTAATTTTCTCTCCAAGGTGAGTCAGTATGGCAGAAGCAGAGCCACAAATGCTACTGTAGTAAGAGTACTAGCTGGGACAGAGGAGTAAACAGTGGGGTTCAAGGTGCAATAGCAGTTTCTGCAGCAGGAATTACCCTCTTTGCCTCTTTGGGGTGCTGCGCCAGACCTTGGTTTTTATGAGAGCGTGAAAGAAACTGCCATAGATAACCTTAAATTTTGGGGCTACAGCTCAGAACCCTGTGAGCACTCAACTTCATTACAGCAATAAGAATCACATGGTGGGATTTTTGGCGTTGTCTGGTGCAGGGCCAGGAGCTAGACTCAATGGTCCTTATGGGTTCCTTCCAACTCAGAATATTTTACGATTCTATAATAAGAGCATCACTCCAAGTTATGAATAAATGGCCTAATGTACAGTGCAGCTGAACAGAGGTAACAAAGGGTTTAACACCTTCAGTAATCGGCCACGTCCTTTAGAAGGGTCAAGGAAAGTCCTCTTTGAAAAGCCCACGAAACACCTGGTTGCTCTCAGGATGTTTGTTCTCTCCTTTTCCTCATTTATCTCCATTCTGCTTTGTGTTCTCATCAGTAAGTTCACATACTTTAACAAAGAATGCAAGAAGCTGGCTCTACTGAATATATTTTTAATGTGTCTGAAGAGATTCAAAGCAATTATAAGGTTTATTGGCACTTGGCTGAAGTTTGAGTAATCAATTGCTTTATCTCTTTGCCTGTAGTTCTGTAGCATGACTGTTCAGCACCAGCAGCTCCTGGAGTCTGGTGTGAACCCAACACAGATGTTTTCCAGTAGTTAATCTGTGACTGTGACCAATGTCTCCCAACAGGAGTTCCAGAAAGACTGAAGGTAATGCAAAGTGAGACTGGCACAGCTTTATATTTTGCAGTGCTCTCAACAATACTGCCAAATCTTGTCTTTGGACTTAATTTTTTTCCCATGTTCACAACAATTGTGGCTTATAAAACTGTCACATTTTAAGAAAACTATTGTATTCTTCACACTTGCAGCTAAAATAATTACTTCAAAAAGCACAGATCAAGACCTGTGTCTCTCTGAAGTAAGACAGTTTATCCTAAATCAATTCAAGCAATACTCCTTGAAAAAAATTTATGTGAAATTTTTTCAGCTGTATGATTCAAGAACTGAAACTCTTTATGAAGCATAGGCAGAGATTTTGAATCGTGTGAGAAGAAGTGATGGATATGAAGAGTCATTTCTATTCCTTCAGTCTTCATGTGATCATGCATTTTTCTGATACCAAATGTGCTAGAAGTACGTATCTCCTTACCAATCCATCACAGTGCTTCATTTTTCTACAACATGCAGTCATTCTCTGCATTATGCTATAAAAAAACAGTTGAATTTTCAAGCTACAAAGAAGAATACTTGAATTTATAGTTTTAAATTAGTATCTTATTCTAAAATTTCTCCCAAAATTCAAGATGTCCCTTACTTGCTACTTCTTCTTAAGTATTTAAACTGCAAACAAAATCAAGCGTATCCTGGCAATAATAAGTATTTTAAGAGCATACTTAGTAGTGCAGGCATTGGTTTTGGTTATATATCAGCCTTTGATTCTGTGGCAGAGATACATTATTTCACTTTCTCAGGACAATGAATAAGGTTACTTTCCACTGAAGCAGGAATTGTCTAATCATTACGGGAACTGACTAGCTTAGAAAGTATTCAGAGAAGAGTATTTATCTGACTTCCTTTTTGAAAAGAACATATGCAGTCAACATAAGAACAAATTTTAAAGAGCACAATGGAAAATTATTTTGGAATAAGACTATTTCTTGTTAAAAGTTACTTCACGATCACCTTCAAATGCAGAGTCTAAAAGAAACTATCTTTGCTTCTCATCATTACCTCCCCATTAACTGGGTAAAACCAGCACTCCCCATTAACTGGGTAAAACCAGTAGTTCAGCAACAAAATCAAAAGATAAACAAGTGTTAATATTGAAGGTGAAGAAGATATAATCCAGTGAAAACTCCAGTCAGGGGAAAGAAAAAAAATATCTGTACGTGGGCATGGTGGTTCTAAGAATTGCCTCCCAGCAATTCTACTTTGTGACAATAAAAGCTGCAATTTAAGCCCACAATTACCATTTGACAGCATTTGAGGGACTTCAGTTATTATCAGCTCTCCGAGCTGCTCCAGTACCCTCAGGCATTGTAGAATTTCTCAACTGATTTTGCTGTAGAATTTCTACTCGTATAGCCTGTAAGTATGCATGCAGAGGGATCAGATACAATAAGTATTCTACAAGCAAAAGAATTGGATTTTCCCAAGGTGACTGAGCTTGCAGGGATATGGATCCCAATATGAAAACTTGGGAAGGAATAGGAGAATGTTATAGCATAACACAAGAGCTCAGTGGAATCAGAAGTTTGTCCTTTAGAGTTCACTATCCTGGCAGCACTCCTGGGTACCTTTTCTTGTTCCAGTGGGATAACACTTCTGCAAGAAAGTCTATCAGCTATGGAAAGCAGCTCCCATCCTGGGAGACTGTCGTGGAGAGATGGCTGCTCCCAACCTAGATGACCCTTGGATGTGAAGCCATTGTGGAAAAATGGCTAAAAATGATCTACTGGAAATGGCTACAAAAAGATCATATCTCTGGGGCAGCAAAACAGCCAGTGGAGAGCAGGATTCAGGCTGCAGGATCTTCAGGCCAGGTTTAAAGATTGCCTTAAACATGAATGGATGATTGTGAGCCTCCTTCAATGCAGCAGCAGCACTCACTGGATACTTCTCAGGAGCAGGCTGACAGATGCTTTCAGCTATACAAAATTTAGCTCTACTACAAACTTTGCAGTAACAAAATTGATGTGCCTTGGCTTGCTGCAATTCTTTTCAGCCTAAATAAATAGTTAAAAGGGGTAATTTGCCGTGGTTATGTTGGTCTTGCTTTTATTAATATCTCTGCTCCTCCTCTGTTTTTCTTTATCAGTCTTTCAGTCTTTGTGGTTTTTCTGCCTTCATCCTAGTCTCTGTTGCATTTTTCACACACATTTTTCACACACATTTTTCACTCCTTCCCTTTTCTCCAGAATAGCTCTCCATGGCCATACTGAATGGACTGCAAATAAAGCAATTCCTCCCGTTTCATGCCTACTGATTTTCCACATCATAGAGGAAATGCTGTTTTTCAAAGTCCCAGTTCAGCTCAGCAAGGAGGAAGTGGCTAATGTCAAGAACAGCAAGAAATTAGTGTCAGCTCATTATGAGGAAAAACCCCCTGCCCCCCCCGAAAAAAAAACCAACCAAAAAGAACCAACCCAAACCACCCAACACCTGAAAAGCTAGAATTTCAGATCAGCAGGATGGGAGAGGTGGCAATTGTTTGGGAGTTCATTAATATCATTAACACAAATTCTCAAGAAAACACTGTTTGCATGACAAGAATTCAAGCCTGCCTTTGCTCTATTTGTGATCAGCATGGGGTCCAGTTGGATCTAAGCCATTGGGATTTTGAAAAATGAGATTAAAAGCAGATTGGAATGCAATATTTTAGCTAAGCAGATATCCAGGAAGGTATTTGCAGGATATGTCCTTACAGAGAGAACAGAAAGAGAATATGTCAGTGAGCATAAGCTGCATTATCAATGCTATTAGAACACTGCAGCTCTTCCCAGTTTGACAACACCATTCTAGCAGTTTATGACTTAGACTAGTTTCTTCCATCTCCATTACAATCTAAATAAACAGGGGTTGAACCACACATGAACCCAGAAGTACTTGAATTACAGAACTGATTTCAATATTGGCTTTTCTTTATAAATGCTTAGAAGCACTGCAAGTGATTGCTCTTGAGCTCCCTTGCTCTTTGACTCTCTTCAGTCACTAGCAGGCAGGTTAGCTTTTCCCCTTTAAGACAAAAGGGTCTTAGCTCAAAGCCTGGTAGTTTGTGGGGGTTTTGACCACCATTAGAATTGGCTCCAGAATATCACACCTCTGAGAGCTAGACACATTTATTTCCAACCTAAATGTATTTATATATTTTTTCTTAATTTACTGCTTAATTTCTGATAAATTTATCTCGTTAGACTAAGTACAACAAAGTCTCTCAGACTCTTTTTATAAGACTCTCCATTCTCTTGACCATCCTAGTAACCTTTCTTTGCATCTGTTCCAGTTTGAATTCACCTTAATTAAAAGCAGGAAAAAAAACTGTTACAAATATCTCACATTATTGTTTCTGTGGGACCTAGTTCAGGTGTTTGTTATTTCCTTTGCTAAGGCAAATATCTCACATGGCACAGCATAAGATTGTATTTGCCCTATTCATTGATGTTGTGCACTGATGACTTGCAGTCATCCTATGACTTTCTCCCCTTCTGTCATTTCCAATTAACAAGCTCCTAGCTTATAACAGAAATGTATTGTTTTTGTGCATGATCTTGCACTTTTGTCCTATTGAATTTCATTCAGATAGTATTGCTGTAGTGCTGAAGGTCATTTTATTCTTCCTGTATGGAATTCTGAACTTCCCCTGTGACAGGGCCCACAAAGATTTTGGACTTCAGAAAAGATTGTTTTTTGCTAATTTCTTTTTTCAAGGGAATTACTATATTTTTAAAACAAAGATATACCAGGAGCATTTCTTGAGGACTGACTTGTAGCCCCACTACCTAACATAACCTCAGTGTGTCCCTGGCAGATTATAGTCATGGATATTGTCACTGCAATGACCTCGAAGTACTCTGAAGTACTTGAAGCAAAATATTTTGGTCTTTCTCTCTGAAAAACAACCAGAGTTTTCAGAGACATCCAGGCACTCTACTTATCAACGGTATCAGTTGTTTTATGCATTTTTCACATATCTGGCTATCTCCATACAGCACATTGTCTAAAGCAAAGTCATTGTACTTAAAACTTCACAGCACTGCACTTGTGACATCTCTACACTAAACAGGTACCTGTACCTGGAGATGTCCCA
The DNA here is from genome assembly GCA_013399455.1 of Anthoscopus minutus. Classification (NCBI taxonomy): domain Eukaryota; kingdom Metazoa; phylum Chordata; class Aves; order Passeriformes; family Paridae; genus Anthoscopus; species Anthoscopus minutus. The sequence continues at coordinate 48,082 of VWYI01015161.1, forward strand.
GGTGACTGCATATATTTACTGGATATAAAGCAGCTACTTAATCTATCCTGAAAAAGTTACTGCAAGGAAAAACATATATCTCTAAAGGCAAGTCTGACCATTATCAATTTATGGCACTGGAAACCTTCTCAAGTTCAGAGAAAAACATGTGTGGTAGCTCCAGGACACTGGAAAATTGAAATATAAACATAAGCGATGAACAAACTAATGACAATCCCATGAAAATGAAGTTCTTGACCTATCTCTGAGGATCAATCTACCTGTGCTATATATTTTTTTGTTATTTTCCTCCTGCTTTTGAGTTTTCCATCTTAAAGGTTTGAATGATGACCTATATTGAGAATAACTGTTTTGGTAGTATTTTACCAGACAGCTTAGAAATACTTAGAAAACAATGCAATCGTTTTCATTTTTTCATCGGGATTTCAGAAACATTAGCCACACCACCAGCAACGGTCAAAGAAAGAATGAAGTGTGGAAAAGAATCCTTTTACTCCTTAACTGGCAGATCAGAAGCAAAGAAACTGCATGTCAGTTTTGCTTTTGAGTTTATTTGAGTTTATTTATACAGCAAAACAGTTCTTGAAATTCAGAAGTCTGTTTCTGTCCTGCAGAAAAATATTAGTGAAACAGTCATTCTGCTGTTACACGAAATACTGCATGTGGGAACAGGTAATCTAATGTGCTGCATAGCAAAAATCCAGTACATTGTGAAAATCCTTTGTTCTTGTCCCTTCTGCCTCTCAGCATCCTTCTACCCATAGAAAAACACAGAGGACACACAACATTTTATCATAGACTTGAGTGTGACCTTTAGTCTGCCTTCTGACCACATGTAAGTATGGGAGGCCAGAGGACACATCTACACTGATCATCCCCTGTAACATGCAGTGATCACACTTGCCAAGACACGGAGTGTAGCCCATGCAGACCTTTACACCAGTTCTTAACACCTCTTTTCCTAAATGTTACAGAAGATTTAACAATGGGAGTTTCCCAACATATGTTATTCGCTGGGCTCTATTCTCATTCTATGCTCTATTCTACTGTGCCACTGCTCAAAATGTAAATGCTGCTCCAAAACATTCCAAAATAATTAGGCAAACTTCATGAACTTCAAGAGTGTAATTAACTGCTAGTGAAGTGGGAAAATTGGAGGTTTTCCAAGAGCCTCCTGGAGCACTCACCTGAGTCTAATAAGCAAAACCCTTATAATGTCACATCAAACTCTAAACACATTTATTCCAAAGATTGTAATGAGAACACAGACTGAAAATCTAAATAGTCTTAAAATTAAGCACAGACTTTTTTATAATTTTTAAATTTTTCCTCTGGTTTTGTTATATTTTTCATTACAGAATTGGAAGAATTGCCTTCAAACAATTTTATGAGAACTACAAAAGCTCATTTTTACCTCTCTATATATATTTAGATTTTTAATAATTAAGCATTACAGCTCCCCATCATATTGTCTCATAGAATTTCAGAGAGGATAGTCACACAGAGAGAAAGCTTATTCAAATTTACTACAGAAAGAGAAACAAACTCTCCAAGTGTGTGTCCTATTAGAATTCTCTTCAAAATTGCCAGCAGTCAAGGCTGTAAAAAATGTTTAGTGTCTCGGGCTACTCAAGCTAATTCCTGTCAGCTCATTCCCTTGCTTTTGAACATGAGCAAATGAAGAAAAACACAGGCATAAGTGACAGGGACCGTTCTTTACCTCCTCATACATAAACATGACATACATAAACATGACATAAATGTCATGATGAAGACAGGTGTGATGGATGTGATTAAAATCACCAGTGCACTTATTCATTTCTTGCTGTGAGATATGATTTAGGAGAAGGCCAAAAACAGGCTCAAAACTTAAGACTATGAAGAAAGCTTTATTAACAGAACTAAAAGAATAAGAAAAAAATCAGAATGAAACTTCCAGAACACCTTCCCTCCTCCTGCCCACCTTCTCTCCTTTCCCAACTGAAAAATGTAGAAACAAAACTTGGGATTTTAAATCAGTTAACACCTCTACAATAGTCTTTCCTCAATTCTTATAGGGTGAGGAGTTTTCTCTCACAACACCATGGAGAAATCTCCACAAGAACACAGTCTTCTCCTGACCTTGCATTTTCACAAACAGCAGCTGCTCAGTTTAGAAAATTTCTGCTATTGTGAAATTCCTCACATTTTCACAGCCTTCTCACAGCTGAGTGAATGGGCCATATCAACTTATGGGGTGTTATTTTTTAAGGATGAGCTGTTCAAAAGGAAAGGCTCTCTTCCCTTATTTCTGCAATCATCTTTACCTTCACAAATAGAGGTCTTTTTCTTCTCTCCCTGAGGCACAGAGTCTTCTTCACTCTCATCTCTGTCTCTCTCTCTGCTCAAACTTCTCATCTGATTTGCTTAATTATGGCTGCCCCTGCTCAGTCTACATTTGAACACTCCATCCCCCCATACTTTGTTTTCTCTCATGAATTAAAGGAAATACAATCGTTTATTACCATCCATCTCTATGGCATTAACAAAAGAACTTTCAGCCCCAATACTAGGCATCTCCTCATTCTCCTTCCATCTGGAACTTGAGCTCCTTTTTTTAATGACCCTGGTGTCTTCATGTTCTTTCCACATGTCACTCTGTGCTTTTCTCTCACCCGAGGGAAGAACCTTGCTCTGCAGGTCTCATCTGTGCACTGACAGGGTTGACATTTCACCCAGGCTGGCAGGTGTTGGTGGGCAGTGGCTGAAGCAGTCACGGTGATGGATTTCAGCCGCTGGGCCCCTCCCTCTGCCCAGCAGCCTCTAAAGGGGTCTGGCCCAGCCCAGAGCCCGGGGGGATCCCGGCTCGGCGCGGGCCAGAGGGGCAGAAGCAGGGCTTGGTGTTACCGAGATCTCAGCAGCTGTGACCTGGCCCTGCTCTGGCTGGGGCCCCCCTGGCCTCCCATCCCCTCCCGGGAGCCGCTGGGGCCCGGCCCAGCCCGGCCAGGCCGCGTGGGCCGTGGCAGAGCGGGGCTGGCCCCAGGAGAGCTCCCAGTACTTTCTGAAGCTGGAAGCTGAAAAGGGCTTTTGTAACTTCCTGGGTTTTGAAATGTGATGTTCACAGAGGTGGACCCAGCTTCTCAATGGTTTACAAAGCTGTCAGTTCTCAGAACTAGACAGCTTTTGGCCTTTTCTAGAGGAAGGTCCCAGGAGCCTCTCTCAGGAAAATCAATTCTGTGGGTAGTTTTCTACCTTCTTCGGAAATATCAACCAATGTCAAACCAGCACAACAGGTTTTGTCACTAGCCCCATGACTAGACAAGTTCCTGAATTCTATGTGGACTAACATTGCTTGGAAGCAAATTGCCATGTGGAGCAGAATTGTAGATAAGCATCTAAAGATAGGAGAGGACACAGGCTTATTTGCAAAGTAACATGGGAAGGTGTCCTGTGGTGTTATCCTTGGTGCAGATATCCAAATCCCTTTTGCATGAAGCAGGAAATTTCAGCATCATACCAAATGGATATTAAGAAAGACAATGTTAGGCAATAACACAGCATGCAAAGAAGACATACTCCCATTGCTGTGATTTATTCCTTACCTTCCACCTCCCACTGATCTCTGTACAGTACCTGGAAAAAATGGCAGACCCTTCTTTAAGCCTACATATTCAAAATGTGACGTGTATTTCATGGGCCATTTGAAGGGAAGAGTACAAATAAGTACTTTTTAAATAATGCCCTAAAAATCTCACTGTCTTATGAATAAATACAAATGTTCCAGCTGATAGGAAGAGGAAAGCCCTGGGTGTTTGGCACTGCAGCCCATACCGGGAAAGGAATGCGGTGCTAGCATGATGTGTCTGGGGATGGGAAGTGAACATGGACCTCAGTGTAAGGGATCTTTCATGTTTAGGCTACCTTGTAAGGGGCTTCTTAAGAAACTCAACTAAAAATGGGGACCATTTTCCTGGTTAATAAAGACTCAAGTGCAGCTGTTCTGTCTGGCTGCAGAGGCTCCCAGTGGTGAATGCTGAGCTGGAACTCCAACACAGCTGATTAATTCAGCTTCAAGCAGCTGACCATTGGTTTCTGTTGCAGTAGAATCACAGCGAACTGTTTGGGTGTCCTGTCAGTGCAACATTTAATTCATCTGTCATTCTGCCTGAATTATGGTCCCTTACAAAAAATGTTGATCCTAGATGATAAATTTATATTAATGTACCAAATAACAATTAATTTCAAATATTTGAGTACTTAAAGGTCACAATTCATTTGAAAGGGGGTTCTAATTTCCTTATCTCTGTATGCTGTATAGTGTCTATTCCCTTTGACTTCTAGGTCTACAGATAAAGTATTAATAAGGCAAAATTAGTTTTATTCTATGCAAACCATTTTTCTTTTGTATTATCCTACACAAGTATTCTTTTATTCTGGCAATAGAAAACACAGAAGCCTGTCACTCATTTCTGCAGACTTAAAGATCCATTACATTGTTTGGTGATTTGCTGTTAAATCTGGCAGGTGTTTTGTTGGCAAATGTAAATAAAGTTACAGCCACTCTGAAACACTGGGGTATGCCTCATGTGCAACAAAGCACTAATGCCAACAGCTTGATGGATATATTTTATACCAGGAAAACTATTCATTTCAATGAAATAGTTGTCATTTTAACAAAAGACATCATAAAATAAACAAGTTGTCTGTAAGAACAACTGTTTTACCTTTACTCCTTCTCTTGAATGTCTGTCTTCTCCAAGGGATTTGTACTAGTCTAATTGACTGAAGTGAAAAGAAAAAAGCACAGAAGGAAACTACACCAAACAGCATGGCCACTTCACAAAAGTAATTACTTTCTCAGAATTTGTGTTGCTTTCTTCTGCTTCTTTAGAGGTACCTTCAAATTTCTGCACATTGTGCTAGGTAGGGTGCTGAACATAGTGATCTTCCTTCTCTCCACCTCCCATACTTTCCACAAGAAGTTGCTTTATCCAAAGAAGTACTTCAGAGATGCATTTATTGTACCAAAGGAATGCAGTATAATATAATAAAAATTGCACTCCCATCTCACTGCCCCCCTTGCAACTCTACAATAAGCAAACTTAATCCTAACAAATTTTACCAGCCATCAACTCTGACACTGCCATGTTGCTTAAAATAAATATAAAACCAAGAGCTTTTGAACTGTAAAAAGAGTGATTAATTTTTCATAAAATCACAGAATGGCTTGGGTGGGAAGAAACTTTGAAGATCTAGTTCCAAGCTGCCTTGCCATGGACAGGGACACTTGCCACTAGACAAGGTTGCTCAAAGGCCCATCCAACCTGGCCTTTAACATTTGCATGGATGGGGCATCCACAACTAGTCTGGACAACCTGTTCCAGTGCCTCACCACACTTGCAGGGAGGAATTAGAATTTCTTCCTGACATCTCATCTAAATATGCTCTATCAATTTAAATTGCCCCTTCTCCTATCACTCCATGCCTGTAAAAAAAGTCCTTCTCCAGCTCTCTTGTATCCCCTTTAGTCACTGGAAAGCTGCAATGAGATATTCCTGGACCCTTCTTTTCTTCAGGCTGAAGAAACCCAGTTTTCCCACCCTGTGTTCAGAGATGAGCTCCTCCAGCCCTCTGAGCATCTTTGTATCTTCCTGTGGACCCACTCCAACAGGTCCATGTCCTTCTCAGGTTGTAGCCCTGGGGCTGGATGCAGTGCTTCAGGCAGGGTCTCACCAGAGCAGACTGGACAGGGGCAATCCCTTCCCTCGACATTCTTTGGATTCAGCCTAGGACACGTTTGGCTTTCTCGCTGTGAGTGCACATTGCTGGGTCACACTGAGCTGCTCATCCACCTACAGGCCCAAGTCCTTCTCCTCAGGGCTGCTCTCAATCTGTTCTCCACCCAGGTTGTCTTTGAGCTTGGGCTTGTCTCGACCCATTGTGCAGGTACCCATACTTGGCCTTGCTAGTGCGGTTTGCATAGACCCACCTCCCCAGCCTGTCCGGGTCCCTCTGGGTCCATCCATCTAGCACTGACCACACCACACTGCTCAGTGTCATTGCCAAACCTGCTGAGGGTGCATTATACAAGTCCTTGTGTAATATTTCCTTCTGGTTTGTAAAAATAGCTTAATTTTCTGCGCTAGGTAAGATTCAGACTAAAGAATTATGTAAGCCAGTGTCTGGGTAGCGTTTTTTTCTTCTAAATTACTCAGACTACATATTTAATGTTTAAGAGGTTTTTTTTCCTGCAAATACTGTATATGGGGCTCATTAAATACTGACCTAAATCCATCTCTCTACATTTCACTGCAGCATGGCAGATTTTGTCATGGTTCTAATCAGGCTTAGTAGAGCTGCCCACCTCAATTCCATTAAGGAAAAGTCAACACATGCATACTTGCACCCTAAGCTATTGATGATTCTTGGATCAAGCAAGCAAAGCTCACAGAGATAAAAACAACTGTCTTAGTTTATAAAAGATATAATTGTATATCTAGCTTGCTTCTTTCCTTTTATTTTTCTGACCCCTGAAAAGTAAAACAATGGCAGTTTTTCAGCTTCTAGTTTATTTTCTGTATCTCTCACCGTTCAGTTTCTCTTTCCATTTTAAATGCAAAATGAGGCTGAGGATATTGAGAAGGCAAAAACATGACAAGCTATTTTTTCCAATTCTGCTTTTTTTACAAGTGACCTTTATCAGAACTTCCTTGTGCTAAACATTGCTGCTAGGACTGATTGAATCAGATCAGGGCTGTTATAATTTCATTTAGGAAAAAAAATTTTAATAAATAGATATATCTTTTGTTTTAAATTATTATTTAAACATAAGTATTGCATTAAGTGTCTTTTTAAAAGCAGCAATAAGGTTTCTGGCAAAAATAACAAAATTTTCACATTCTGTCTGAAGTGTAGCCTCACAGGTATGATAAATACAGCTCCAACATCACAGCCTTTCCACATAGCATTAAAAGGCATTAATAGAGAATAAATTATTTAAGAATTTAGTTAAACAAGTCCCTAGCTGTTAAAAAGTGTAGGGTAGATAAAGGAAGTTATATAACACAAAGCCTGCAGTCAGAGGAAATACATACCTCAGAATTTGTTGTTGCTGTTACTGTAGTTAACAGTCAGTTTGTTAGAACATTAATGGTCCAACAACCCACAAACCAACAGTTACTTGCTAGTAATGATTGGCTTCTTGGCGATTATTGCTTAAATCTTAAAAGTTGTGTGCTTTTAAGTAACTTACTATTTTCTTAAAAGTTGGCAGTGAAGTCCAGTGGTTAGTTAGTGTTAGTCAGCCTTACCATTAATCCCCTGATCCCCTGAGTCAAATCATTAATTCTAATCCTTAGCATAGTCAAAAGTAAAATACAAAAGTCCCTGATTTTCTTCAACTATTCATTTGGAAAAAGGTTGCCAAATGCATTGACAGTGGAAAAAGAAAAATTTAGTCTCATAGTCTTGCTCATGCTCACAGGAGAAGGAAGACATGTCTGAGTGCTGACATATCTACTTAGTATCATTGCCACCAGTGAGGTTGTTTGGAAATCCTCATGTATAAATTTGCTGTCATCACACATTACTGGGACTGCATGTTTAGTGTTTTGCTTCCAAAAAACCAAGGAAATTATTAAAATTAACTTATTTTAGACCAAAATATAATGGCTACTCTGGGGACCCACAGTAATACAGTAAATACATTTCATAATTATATCAACACATGGAATGTCATACATTGAATTTGATAGTCCTTTTACTAACATCAGACTCTCAGGTCAGGCCAATTATTTGATAGAATAAAATGTCAAAAAGCACCTTGAAAATCAATTAGCTGTAGAGAGGGACTTTTCCTTCCTATACCAGATACCAGATTCTTTTCATACCATGTCAACAGATAACACCCTTGCAACAAATCTAAAACTTTATCATGTGATTTTCAAAGGCACTAGGAGTCTAAGTTTTCCATCTTAAAAGAGTAGTTCTGGGAACTGATAGAGAGATTTGGTCAAAGCTGCCCATGTGAGGAAATACCCACACATTGCCATATGACAATGCAATGTCAGCTAAGTTTGATACCTCTGTATAGTTGCATTTGATACCTCTGGAAGTCAGATTTGTCTGGTTTTATACTTTAAAAAAACTACAGAGAAAAAATTGCACCCTTTCTGCTGAGAAATCATAAGATTTCTGGGACAGTAAATCCAATCCACTTTTAGATACACAGACATTATAGATTTGCTGTCAGTGACTCCTGAGCTTCTGAAGGGTCTTGTTAAAAATATGGTCTATGGTTTCCCCCCACAGACAGGGCCATCCCACATTCCCACTAAGCTCTCTGCAGTAAGGGGAGTCTCTCCCAAGGTAGGGATGAAGGATAAAGATTTCTGCTATCTATTTTATAGTTTAAAGCATGATTTTTAGTCATGAAGAAAACAGCATTTGTTCAGCAGAGATTTAACAAGGTAAACAAGAGGTAATAAACCCTGAAAAATAATTAAATGCAAGTTCATAAGCTACAAGGTGAACTAGAATCACAAAGAAGCAAATCTGCATAAAGCACTACTAGTGTGAGGGTAATCTAGAAAAATTCTGCCATATGTTCCCAAATAGGCAGCTGCCAACACATGTATTTATGAGTAAACTGAGGCATAGAAAGGTAGTAACCTGCAAGCAATAACAAGCTAAGAAATCTATAGAGGCCAATGCAAAGCCCTTGTCATCCCCTTCTCTCAGAGAAACCTACAAAGTGTGACAACACATTAATAAATAATAAGCACTTTCAAGCCAAAATTTAAGGCCTGAGTCAATTAATAATTTTTAAGGATGTTTGAAAATTCTACATATTCCTAGGGTGAGAATTTGGACTGGAGGTGATAAAAATAACCAAACAAATAAAAACAAACAATAACCCCATAAATCTCAAACCCACCAAATGCAATTCACTTTAAATGTTTCTGAAACCTGAATTTTAGGAATATCTACTGAAATGCATTGATGTGTTCAACTTATTACCTCCTTTTTCTCTTTAAGGTAATGATTCACTTCAGTTTTACATCAGCCTGTTAAAACAGCCTGAAAAGCATGAGTATAATTTCATCATCACGAATTTCATAAAGAGAAATTAAAGGAGTCAAGACATCACTTTCCCATTCTAGTTTCCTTCCCATCTAGGTTGCTAATGAACTGGTACTTTCCAAGTGTGAATTTCCTGTAGAATTTAATTTCTTAGAACAGATGAAACAGACAATAAAACTGTTCTTACCTACTGCCAGATCCTATAACAAGTGCTGGTCACTGACTGAATCTCACCTCTATTTCACAGCTGTAATTTTCAAAGCTATTTCTTTTGTACCCCCTTAGCTTTTATTGCTATCAGATACAATTCTCATTTTCTAAGAATTACTTTTTTCATTATGCTCATCATAAAAAAAGGCTACAGATTTAGACATCCTCAATACTATTTCCTACAGATAAGAGTCACAAGACATCTTTAAACAAAATATATTTCTGCATAGGGCAGAAAATAGGGGAACTATTTCTGCATAGGGCAAATACATACAAGAGAAGGTTGTGTGAGTATTGAGAGTTTTGCTATTTTCAGTATTTGTTTTTTTTATTACAGCAGTGATAGCTAAGCTCTGACTGTTTTGAACACTATTTTCAGGTATCCTTGCAAGCAACAGAATCCTTAGGCAAGGTATACTTGCTGACACCACTGCTTACACTTTAAAAATATGTATAGATACCTTTAAGAATTAAGAATTACCTAAGAATTAGGTAATTAAGAATTACCTTTAAGAATTCCCTCTCTAGGAAATTTTGGTCTGATGTATAGAAGAAAATGCTAAAGATTGCAAAAGTTTGCCTCACTCCCTTAGCTACTCAGAAGACAACAACTTAGACTGATTACACAATGCAACTCTGGGACACCATGATGACTCTCACAGGACTGACTCTTAACCTTGGAACTCATGGAAATGTTTTTAATAAATTTATTAAGTCCCATTTGTGTCACAATGCACACAGTACAGGTGGGACAGATGTCACCTAACCATTAATTCCTGTGAGTGAACACAAATAAAGTACAAGAAGGAAAACTGCACAATGGGATCACAAAGTGCAATTACAGCTTTCACCTCCTCCTCACTCTGCCCTCTGTCCTATAGTACTAAGGCAGACAAAATGAGCATTTGTGACCTCCTGCTCTATCACCCCCCCAGCCCTCAGACATCTCAGGAGATGTCTGCGTTCCCACAGGCTTGCAGCAGGCAACCCTGTAAAGTGAATATCATAACCACTCACTACAATTATTACATAAATTATTTGTTAGCAGAAATACTAACCTGCCACAAGACAGCTGCCTCGGGAAAGTTTAGAAAAGTCTTAATAAAATATGCATAAGCAACTATGAAAATATAGTAGATAACTATCAAAATAACTTTGAATACAGCAAAGCATATCTGCTGACTTTCCAGCACGAAAAGAATTTATGGTAATAAGTTTTGGAAAGTAATACAGCCATGTTGCTAAAAATGCAGAGCAGCTGCTTCAGTTATTATAAAAAGGCTAATTTTTACTCATTTGTGACATGGTTTTGTAGAAGGTTAACAGCTGCAGTTTCACCCAGCTGCATCTTGATGCTAAATGCACACTTTAAGCCATCAGATGAAAGTATAGGTTGCTTTATTTTACAGCATTAAGTAGCAGTGTCTTTCTAAGAAATACTCTGAAGGTCATTGGTAATTAAAGCTCCCCAAGGTCTCTTTCAGTCAGGGAATGGTGACTGGCAGACACAAGGTCTCCACAAGTCAGACATTGTATAGAAAGATAGTAAGTAGTAACTGAGCTGCATGGATTTAAAAGGATGTTGAAAGGGCTTCCTACCTGGTACAAGTTGCTACTCCCCCTCACAGCCTGGAACCCTAGATGCTGGCTCTTCTCCTTAATTGCTGAGGTAACACGAATTTCTCTAGTAAGAAGTGGGAAAAAAAAAAAGCAAAAAGAAAAAAGAAAGAAAGGTTCTATTGGCTGCTGCCTCCTTCTTAAAAAGGTTACTTCAAATACCTCTCTCGCTCCCTATTTATTTTCTCTCCCTCCCAGAAGAGCAGTTTAGAGGGAGAGTAACGGAGTGTTTATCCTGGCTCTGAGGACGCACGCTTGTGTGATAACTGCCTGCTCCCTGCAGTATAGCTGGCATGATGTGATGTGCATACTAAAGCAGTTTGCATTAGGCAAGGCTTAGCAGAGCCAGCTTCCCAGTCTCCACCTTCTACATCACACAAGCTTGCTTCCCTGAAAAGAGTGGGGCTTTAATGACAGGATAATCGGGCTTTGGTTAGAGTATAAATTTTCATTTTCTTTGAAGATAGTGTTTAAGGTAAAGGTTATATTTATGTATCACCTTACCTATGAGAGCACAGCAGCAGCTATAAGTGAAAACGCAATACAGTCACACAAATGTGCAAAAATTCCCTGTTGTTTGCTGTTATATGACAGATGATACTAAAAGCAAAAACTAATGAGACATCTCCAGTTAGGAAACATTTATCTGCTGCCATCTATCAAACAAGCAAAGGCATAAATAAATAAATAACGCCCCGAAGAACAGAGAGGCTTAAATGTCTACAGGCTCAAAGATAAATGTGTGATATTTATACACTTTAGTCATGACCAAACAACAGATACATTATGAACACGAATTAGCGCTAAAGTACTACATTTATTATAAATCTGAATAAATATTAGAGAAGGGCTTAAGCTGTAAAGCCCTGATTTGGATTTTGAACACTCCACAGCTCAGGATTGCCTCAGTCTGAGCATTTGGCTCTGGCCTCTCTGTCTATATTAGCTGCTCATGCCAACACTTACAGAAGTACACAAAACAAATAAGGCTATACATGATTATATAAAAAAATCCCTTTGCTTGCCTAAGTGTAAGAGTACAGTAGTAAGTGCTATTCTGTTGGCTGCTTATACTTTTTTATTGTTTTTAAAATTGGGGATTTAGTTCTTAGTTAAAAAGCATATTTCCAAAGTCTACACACCGTTGGACTACTGTGCACCTTTATAAACTATCTGAGCATCCTTTCTGGATGATATCCTTAGGAGTAACAGGAGTCACCACGGATATGTTTCTTCATTTGAGCTGCACCAGGCCTGACCAACCTAGAGGTAGGGAAACTTCGTCTGAATTCTCTGTATATTCAGAGTCATTTTATAGCCATATATTCTTTGCTTCATATTCAACTTTTCTACAACTAATTTTTCTCCCTCCATGCTGTTTACCTCTCTGGAATGTTTATGAAAGTATATGAGTTTTAGAGAGGTGATTTAAGGGAGCTAAGACTTTTCCTTATGTAGACACTTCTGACCTGCCTGGCAGCAGGTATCAGGTGGGGAGGTTTGTTTGGTTGGGTTTGTTTTTGTATTGAGCATAAGTGACTAAGACTGTGATGATGTTCCAGAAGATAGCTGAAAAACATTTTGTGTAATTACAATATTAGTATATTTTCCAGTCTATTAGAAAAATATTGCAGTGCCTTGAAAGACTCTGTTTGCCTTTTTATGGCTCCATCACTCAGGGAACCAGTCATATCAACTTGTACACCTAAAGCCTTCCCACTGGATGAGTTCTTACCTTGCAGAAGTTATGGTAGGGTTTCCCACATCTGTGGATCTGATTTCCATGCTAGTTATTTACTGTTATTCACAAAGTTCTCAGGGGTCTTTATTTTGTATATGATATTCTAATACTCCTTTATACTGACAATGCCTCTTATCTTTCCATGCAGCAGACTTTATCACACAGCATTTGTACAAGCATTTAAAATGTATAGTTTATTGTTCCCAAGACCAATTCTTGATGAATTTTACTAATAAATTTCTTCCAGCCTATTACTTCCATATGTGAAGCATATATTCTTCAAGCCTGCATAAAGTATTGGGATATGGATGCAAAAAGCCCTATGACAAAACATTTCCATTCAATACCATAGTGCCATGCAGTGTGATAAATCTATAGCTGGGCATCCACATAATGAACTTCCCTTTCATCTTCATGTCTTGACTGAAACTTCTCAAAACGTTCTGGAAACATTATGTTAAAGCAAAGCAAAATGACAGCCCCATACTTGAATTAGTACCACTACTTGAGGACAGACCACAGGCCTGGTTTTTAGTTCTCTATTAAAAATCTGGGCATTTGGTTAGTCTTCATCAGAACATTGGCAATGATGCTGATGTATGCAGACACAGGTGCACAATAATATATCTGTATTATGCACAGCAGCAAGTACTGAAGCTTTACAACCTTACAAGCTGACAAAAGACTCTTGGAGTGTTTCTTCTCTTGCTGTGTGTAGCTTTGATATCTCTTAAAAGATTGCGGTTTTTGCTCACTATTATCTATGAAGCTTGAAATCTTTATTCCAAGTGTAGTCTAAATTGACTCAAATATTGTCACTATGGACATAAATAATATAAGTCAGAAACTGCTGAAATTAATTGCAAGCCTTAACCATTTCCATGCATTTTTTTTGTTAAAGACCCAGCATATCACTTTGTAAATATCCATTAAGATGCCTATATCAAATATACACATATATACACAGACATGTGTGCCTAGATTATAAATGACTGTAAGATTTTTAATAGAGCAGTCCACTATCCACAGTCAGCTAAAGAAGACTGGAAAATAAAGTGTTTTTTATATATATATATATATATAAAATATATATATATAAAATTGCTGCCAGGGGTTCCTCAAAAGGCTAGCAACAGGAAAAAATTCAACCACCTGTAGCCAATTTTAATACAATCTATTATTCTTCCGATCCTATGACAGACATGAGTTCCAAATGAAATAGAAATAACATTTAGCTGGCTAAAAAATCTTTACATACAACTCTGTCAACAGATATTAGACATTAACATTGACAATGCCTGATGCTCATTGTGCAAACATTCTCCTTGTGTTTCAAGTTGGAGCCAAAAGATATTTTATGGCTTACATAAAGTTTAGTAGCAACACTAGAGGCATATTTTTATGGACAGTAGAGTAAAAGTCCTCCTGTTCCTGAAAAGACTATTGGGAAACAGCTGGCAGTTACTGCCTGTTGAGAAGGGCAGATATAGGAATGGAGTATAAAATATAGCTATATTTTCAGTCACGCTTGCAAGGATGGACACAAACACTAACACCAATTTTCTAGGCATTAATCACATCTTCCAAGAAAACTTTAGAAGCTGAGTCACAAATTAATGAATTCCTACTGAAATAAAATAGAGGTGGGCTTGGTTGGTTATTTCTTGGGGGTGGTAAGGAAGGAAAAGGGAAGGAGCCATTCTAAAAATCCTGATTCCTTTGAAACACAAAGGTCAGCTGCTCACCCAGACTATCTAAAGATCAAAGCTACACAGCTGTATAGGTCAAGAGAAACACAAAGGTTTTTAACTTTCTGCCTTACTAGACACAAGAAAGAGCACATAATCAAAGTGAAAATAAAGTCTTAAAAATCCAAATTCATAAGAGTTTGAAACAAAATGTTAGTTCTAAAATTAAAAGAGTATATATAAATTCATAGCAACATTAATCTTTTATAGATAGGCTTTAATCATTGCTTACTAAAATGTGGTATTATATGTATTTCAAATATTCTAGAGCTTCCTTCTTTCCTTCCTTTCTTCCTTCTTGCAGTTGGCAGACATGACAGGCAAAAAAAAAGACTCAGTGTCTCTTGGTGTTTAACTTTTGGAAGTCTTATTTCAGAATAGTAACATCACCATTCCATGCTGACCAACTTTGTTGCCAATAATTTCAATTCAGGATAACAGGAAAAGCTTGACATGTCATTATAGACTGAGAACTAGAAGTGAAGAGGGGCACAAAGCTGCTCTCTTTCCTCACTTGCTCAGAAGCATGTTTTTAACCAGGACACAGAATTTTGGCCCACAAAGAAAGTTTGAGACTATTTCTATTTTGAGACAATAACTTCTCTTGACATAAAGGCGTCTTCATCTCAAAAGAAAAAAAAAAAAAGCAAAGCCTTCATAGATACACTAGAGAAGTCTGCAATTGACATATGACCAGCCTAAAGATGAAACTGATTGGTATTCAGGAAAAAAAAAATGGAAAAAAAATACTGCTTTTTGGCTCACCTACTGAGTTTGCTTCTGCAATAGGCAAATTATTATGCATCTAAAATTAAATAATGTCTATATTTGAAAGGAATGTTCCTGTTCATTACCTGACAGAGCTTAAGTGTAAAAAAGGCTGAAGGCCAAAAAAAGTGCTCCATATGATTAGCTTTGATTTTCTGTTCTACATAAAGTACATCATTAAAATGAAATTACTATTCAGTGTAACCAATATAATTCAGTCCAACTGTCAGAATTAGAGTTTTCTCAAACTCCATTCTGGGAGAATGATCCAAGCTCCTCCTCAAATACATAAATATTTTGTCAGGGACAGAGAAGAGCAGGGTACCAAACTCCCATCACCTTTGGACACAAGCCAGTAGGAGATGGATAGAGGAATTTGCTCAGAGTACTAGCTTCTTTGATCAAAAAGTTATTTAAATATTTTTGGTTTAAATTTTAATTAAAATTTGTAATCCTGTAGGTGAGAATAGTAAAAAAGTCTGAAAAATATTTAGGAGAAAAGTAAGAAAGATCTAAAATACCAGAACATGATAGCACTTTTTTTTCTTTCCAGGAAAGCTAATCTATATTTAATAACAGAGCACCAGGAGAGGGGTACTCATAACAGGATGAGAAATATTACAGTGTTTCTCTTGTTAAGCATGAAATATAGGCATTAAATCGTTAAAACCTCTGTAGTGCTTAAATATGACAGAAGAAAATTGGTCCCAATGAGATTATATGATCCTATTACAGTCTTTTAGAATCGTGAATGTGGACAGCAAGATTGGGAATTACACTACTTTTCAGTGAAATTTCAGGGCATAACCACCATTGTAGTGAATCAATTTTGACTTCCAACATGGATTTACACAGAGGTGCAGAATACAGCACATTAATTCCTTTATGTGTCCCCAGAGGGGAAACATTCTGCTTAATTAACAACTCTTAAAAAAAATATTTTCAGACACATATTTGTTCTCCAAAACCAAAGTTAACTAAGTTGCTATTTGGATAATGGTAATATTCTTACTGATACAGAAATAACAAGATCTCCATGCATGTACAACAACATACAAGACAATGTGCAGGTTTTCCAGAGGCCTTGCAGTTTGTCATTCTGTGTCTGCCTCTGCAGAGCTCTGGGCCTGATGGCACAGATGTGGCCAGAACCCCAGAAATGTTGCTTTAGGGACTGGCTCTTTGAGTCTGAAACAGCTGGTAAAAATCTGAAGCATATCTGAAGCTGTTCAGTGCTGCTTTGGGATGGATGAGATACAACCAGTCCCTAAATTCCCAAGGCAGGTGTGGTGAAGAAGAATAATGCTTTCAAATATTCCAGAAGCACAAGAATTTTCTGGCTTGTGTCTTTTAATTATTTGTTTTAATACCAGTTTGCATCCTGCCAATTGAAGTGTCTCCCTCATGTGAAAAAAAGCACCAAAAATCCAGAAAACCTGTGAATCCTGCAAGTGTTTAGCTGCCCTCTGTATAAATCAGGGTGGTGTTAGAATGTCTGTAACCTAGGAGGCACACAGACAGCATGCCAGCTTCCTTCTGTGCATCTGCTCAGCCAAAGCAGAGCCAAAAGGTATTAGTAGACTTCTTGAAGACAGAACAGCACCAGCCAAGAACCAGAAGCATTGCAAGATGATCACAAAGCAAACTTCTGTCAGGTGATTAATAGGCAGTTTCTAATATTTCAATTTTAATTACCTGCAGACTGTTTCCACATTCCAGAAATGCTATTCAGGCTTACCATCACTTATCCATTTTCATCCAAAATATATCTTAATAGAAGCAGAATCCTATGATTCTACTCTCTTTTTTAATTTCTTGTCATCAGACATTGAAAATAAAACAAATGTTAACAAATACCATTTCCACTCTAATTTTATAGACCCTGACAGTCTTCAGCAACTTGCTGTCTGCTAATTCCTTCAAAAACCTTATTTCTCTGTGTCATATGTTCTAGTTTATGACTTCCTTTTAAATCTAGTTGTATCACCCCAGAGAAAACAAAGCATCTACTCCTCACAGTGTGGTGGAAACAGCACAGCTGGAGAAAACTGGTATCTAATCATGAGGCATTATTGCTTTTCCAGCAAAGGTACCGCCAGTGGCTCTATAGTGCTTTCCTGAAGCATTAGGCTCTTTCTTTTTTTATCTTAAGTAACTTGACTTTTATTTCATTTTCACTGCATACATCAAAAATAATATTTATGAAATTCATTGCATTCTAATATAAGACTCTTGGGCTAGCTCTGAAATGTTGAATTTTTTTTTATTTTCTTTTTCTTATTTTTTTTTAAAGGCAGTAGGCATATTTTACATGCACCACTTCCTGTCACTGTGGCATCAGTTTGTCAAGGGAATTTTTATTTCTGGAGAAACAGGCTGAAAATTTCAGGTTAGAAGACAGTGACTTAGTCAGGAAAACCTAAATTTTCATCTTAACGGTACGTTCAATTCTGGTGCCCCATGCCAAACTTGCATCATGTAAAACCAGAGTGGGATTGGCCTCAAGACTGAAGTACAGACCCTGACTGCAAAGCAAACCCAGACACCTAACAGGAGCCAACAGTAACAGCTCAGCTGGCTGGTGTAATAATAATGTTCAAATTCATGTGGAATTGTGCTAAAAAGTCTGGGTAAAGCCAACTGATACAGCCCAGAAAATTTCTCAGGTCCCAGCATGCAGACATTAATTAATGCTGCCACAAAAATCTTCCATTGCAATGTCTTAGGAAGAAAACCAAAAATTATTAAAGAATTTAAGACTCACGAAAGGATAGAGAGGAAGCCCATGTGATGTATTGCTCATGTGGATTTCTGCTGTGTAAAAAATGGTGAGCTATTTCCAATCACTTTTCTGTATACTACGCTACATATGGTGGTAGGTGGACCCATATTTCAATTTCGCACTGGAAACAACATAGCTTATTTTTATTCAGTGTGCTTATTTCAGGTTCCTCCCATGTACTAAGGTGCTCTTGTGAGAAAGCCCTGGCTCAATAACCTTTGCAAATATAAGAATTTGTAACCTAGATTTTGTAGAACTTAGTCAAAAATACCAATATACCTTCTACATGCAGTAATGTCCAAGTAGGTCATAAAACATTTATAGAAGAAATTGAAATTAAATTATGCTTAAGACTTAATTCGATATCTCTTCTGTCCCAAGTATTTTATTCTTATACTATTGGTCAATTTAAAATTTGCCTTCATCTCTTGTTTTTTCACCTTGCTTGCTTATTTGAATATAGAAATGAAGATTTAAGATCCAAATAATACAACATTCTTCAGAGAAACTTTGCAAATTTACATTTTTAAAATTAAATTTCTTACAGTAAATATTTGCTCCTTGCTCTAAAGGAGGGGTTCTTACAGCTTCCCCTCTTGAAAGTAGATCAGAAAATATATTTAGAGATTTAGCCAGTTACTTCTTCTGTAGAAATAGAGTAATTCTGACACTCAGAAGATATATGTCTCCATATATATGTAGGAATTACTGGAACAGAAAAGGTTCCAACAGAAAAGGTTTAAGCATATAGGATTTAACATTGTGGGGGCTTTGTACTGTTTTCCTGTTGCGGTGTGTTGCGCGATTTCCACGTGTGTCCTGTATCCCCCCAAGCCCCGCATGGTCCCCACGGGGGTTTCTGAACTGCCCCCGGAGAATTCCTGTGGGAGCAGCAAGTGATAGGGCTCCATGGGCATCAATCTGCCTTTTCCCACACCACCTCTCCCTAGATTGGTAGGCTGGCTGGCCACTCCCACTTTGCTCCACCCCCAGGGAGAAAAAGGGGACGGTGGGTGGAGGAGCGGGAGGAGTTTGTCCTGGGTTTCCCAGAGTCTACATGGGGGTCTTGAGAATGAAACCCAGAACTGACTTTGCATCTTGCCTTCGCCTCGTCCGGTTTCTGCAAAGAGGAACATTCAGGAGGTAAAAGCTGGCTTTACAATCTTGCAAAGGGAGTTTCTCACTCACTGCAGCCCTGACCGCAGCCTGCCCGGACTTGCCCCGACCACGTGGACCCGGCTTAGTGTCACAAGAGGTATCCCTGCAGGAATTGCAGCCGCTGCCTTTTCAGTTGCTGAGAAGCCGAAGGACCGGGGCAAAGCTCCTGGGAAGAGTGGGAACTCCCACATTTTACTTTGTGATTTGCCTACACGAAACCCTCAGTATCATCATAGAATTAATATTGTGAGAAAACTCTTTTTGATTTTATTGAAAAAGTACTTTAATCAATGTAATCCAAATCAGCTCCTCTGCTCCTTGTTTTCATTTCAGAACAAAATGAAAATAAATTCTCATGGGTAAAGAAATATTGTCTGTAGAGGAAAATCAAACAAGATGATTCAACAGGAGGGAAACGGAAACTAGCAGACACCAAGTACTCTGTCAGAAACTCAGTATAACTGAAAGTAGTTAATTTTTTTTTTTTTTAAGATGAGCACAAGTTTGGGGTTTCTTTAAACAGAATTAAGATTACTCATGGCTCAGTAGATGGAGAATAAGTCAATGAAATCACATGAGCTATTAATATTGGGAAAAGAATGGCAAAATGGCCAATCTCTTTGATTAGCAAGATGACTCAATGTGAGGATGGAACTGGTTGGGGCTGACAATGAACTGGCCTTGGACATTGACCTAAGGCCGTGGAAAAAGTCGTTACAGTTAGGGTGAGAAGCAAATGATGATGGGAAAAGTTATGTTAATGTTACATCCCTTAAAAGGTTATGTTTCTAGTTCCCTGTTCTAATTAGTTATCCCCACTTTACATACATAGCCATGTTTTGAGTTCCCGCTTTTGATTGGACCCAGTACCCTACATAAGTTCTCATTCACCTCATTTCCGGGTTTTCTGAGGTTGTCCCCGTACTGTGCACAGCTTATGTTCCTTTTTTTTTAATGCATTATTAAAGCTCTTTATTTTTGGGGAACCTAGTCGTATCCATCCCTATTTTTATTTTGCCCTGCAACCTCTGGCCAGACCAGTCTCGGTGTCATGGAGCCAAGCACAACAACTCAACTCCTTTTGTTCACCACAGATATCAGTATTATTTTTAATAAGTCAAGAATAAGACCTCAGTGGCATCTGGAATCTTTCATGTCATGTGTGCCATCCATTAATACAATTCAGGTCAGCACTGCCAATAGGAGCACTGCCCAAGTTGTATTGGCATCTTGAAATAGTTCACAAATAAGTGATATCCCATGCCTTAAATACAGTGGCAGAAGTAGGTCAACTTTAGTTACAGCTGAACCCTTCTTTTCCATTCTGTTACACAATGGCCACCCTCTCAGGGAGAAGGGCAAAGATGCAATACTGCTCTTTGTGCAGAA
The DNA here is from genome assembly GCA_013399455.1 of Anthoscopus minutus. Taxonomy (NCBI): domain Eukaryota; kingdom Metazoa; phylum Chordata; class Aves; order Passeriformes; family Paridae; genus Anthoscopus; species Anthoscopus minutus. The sequence continues at coordinate 68,555 of VWYI01015161.1, forward strand.
AAATAGTTTATCACACCCTTCTGTATCATAACTGAAGAAGTGAACATCACAGCATGGGGAATCAAGAATCCTTTTAAATGTTCTTTCTGCCCCCTGTGCAGATACAATGGCAAGCACAGAATCTCATGCACAGACCTAAAGCTCAGACCTATGAGGAAAGGTCTCCAGCAGTAATGAGCTCATCTGAGCCTCTGAGTGATAAAGAGGAACTTGCCATCTCTAGGTACAAGACTTCTTCTCACACTTTATTCTGAGTCTAAGCACCACCTGACCCACTGTACCCCAGTCCACCCAGTTCCTGGGCCTTTCTTAACCAAGGACACCTTTAATGAGCCTGTTCATTATTCTGAGGTCAAGGTGGCAGAACAGCACTGGAGTAACTACCTACACCCTCACCTCTTTCCAGAGGACATACACAACCCTGTTTCTGAGAATCAGATTTGTTTCAGGTGGGAAACATCTTTAAGACCATTGAGTCCAACCATTAAGCCAGCCCTGCAAAGTCCATCAGTAAGCCACATATGCACCTCTTTCAAATTCCCTCAGATTTAAAGCACTTCGCTGAAAAGCATGTTCCAATGTTTGGCAACTCTTCCTGTGAAGAAATTTCTTTTATTGCAGACACCACCTTTGTGATCTGTTCCTGAATACTTACTAATTTTGAATGCCTATAGTTTAATAGAATCATCACCATCCCCAGAGAATTTCAGATAGTAAATGCATGTTTTAAAAAAGTCTGTTTTACTTTGCCTGTTTTGGTGGGTTTTATGTATAGTTTCTAAAACTCTAGTAAATGAAGATATTTGCAGTAAGTAGTGAAACATGGATACTTAGATTAAAAAAACAAACAACAAACCAAAATAAAATCCACAAAAGCACAGAAGTAAGATAAAGGAAATATGTTGTCAGTCATTATATAAAGCAGTATGACCTAATTAAACTTACCCCAGATTAAGAGAGGTGATATATTCTCTCTATCAAAATTTAAAAGAACAGATAAAAAAAAAAAACAACTAGAGAGCTCAGCCAGCCCAACAGAAGACCATAATGCTGCAGCTCTTATGCTCTGTATCACGAATGACAGTGCTGACAGACTGACACCTTTCAGACACCTTTTCATCCTTGTCTCTGCCTCTGGCTACCACAGGATATTTTGTGATTTTCTCACATAGCAAGCAGTAGTTTATACCTCAGAATCCTAACCGAGTTGTATAAAATGCCCAGAAGGCACCCTTTGGGAGGCAGGAGGAAACATAACAAGCTACACTGGAGAAGCCTGTGTCTCCCTGCTGCATGAAAGCAGGCTGGTCATGCCTGCCAGTGAGGAGAAACCCTAAATGGCTTGGATTTAATTTACACCTGCTGTTTCTGTTCCTAATTTTGCCTTTCAGTGAAACAGTGGTTTTCCCTTCTTTACTGTTAGCATGCAAATGCTGTCCCCATTTCCTTCACAGCCATGCCGTCATTATACTGTAAGATATTGTTACATTAATACTAAATGAAGGCTTATGAACGATTGCAAAATAAACTGATCTGCATCCTCAACCTAGCATGCCACACCACAGGCCTCACTCACAAGAAGATTACACTATCGCTGATATTTTTCTATGGTGTCATAGTGAGCTTTTCTCATCTGACTCTGGAATATGTGAAATTCATGCAAAGGGAGGGAATTTACAGGAGGCACACACTGATTTTGAAATCTGCCTGATTTTTATGCAAGTTGCATAGAAAAATGCTACATATTTCTAAGCTGAGAGACAGTCCCAATGTAAACCTTTTGTCTGCTGCATGAAATTGCCTGCATAATATACTAAGCAATAGTTTACTCATGCAAACAAGTATCTACCACTAAAGGAAATTAATATGGAAGCCAGGTGTGCTTAGCAGACAGACCTGGAACTTTATCTCTTTTCTTGCTAGGCATGTAGCAACAAATCTCTTTTTTTTTTTTTTTTGTATCAACACACACAGCAGACACAACACCTCTCTGTTATTACACAGCAAATACATTATGAAGCATATTCCATTTGGATCCATTTGGATTCATTTTGATGTACCTCAGACCTGAATAACTAAAACATTCCAATCAGACTTTCAAAATTATATAAAAACAAAAACGTGAATAAAAATAAGCTATTTAAATGATCAAATTTCATTAGGTTTGTTCATTTAAGTGCTTATTTCCTTACACATCTGACAACTGCACAGAAAACATCTCCAAGTTTACCTAAGAGACACTGGGAATGCTTTATGAGAGCTGCATCCTTCTTTCTTGAATGTGCCCCATATGAACTTATTTATTTGTACTTGAATAATGTGTGGAGCTACAGACGAGATCAAAATTTGGCTGTCCCTGGTGTCAAATAAACCAGTAACAGCAACAACAAAAGCAATGACTTCTTTCCTCAAGAGAGGTCATACAACAGACAACACAGGGAGACAGTAAAAACAAAGGGAGCACCAAAACCTCTGAGAACGCTCTTCTCAGCAGGGAGGCATCCTGATACTAAATCACCCACTCCCTCCTTGTCAAGTTTTTGCAGCCTCTTACATGGGAGGTCTCAAAGGGTGTTGTGAAGTAGGATGCTTGGAGATGTTTACAAAGAACTCATCTTATGTGAGCAAAGCAACAGGGGAAAAAACGTGACAGGCTTGCTTAGAAACACACACAGGCTTGTTTAGAAACACACAGATAAACCTTTTTTTATTCCTGAGTTGGAGTTCATTCTTAATCAAAAGAAATAACTGTTCTTGGCATTCTCACATGTCAGAATGAAACTTAAAAGGTCTTTAATTACATTGACAATTACTAGAATTGCAGTAGTTTTTATAATAAATGCCCTGTTTTTCTAGAGGGGCAAAGAGACATTAAGGAAAAAGGAAAAGGATTTACCAAGTGGCTTTGTGATGAGCAGCTCTACTAATTCAGGGTAGTGCAAGTCATATATTCCTGCACATTCCCCCTGACCCAGATTTAGATGGAAAAATGCATTAGCAAAACTGAAGATCATCCATCAGCTATTACAAACAAAGTCTCATAAGAGCTGGATTTTGGGGGTGTGTGCCAGAAAAGGGGGGGGAAGTGCCTACTGAGAACAATCAATATTACTAAAACTTGTGCGCCTTCCAAGATCCATTCCTTTTATACCATTTAAGTGGCTCAAAGGGGCCGTAACCAACCACAAGCTGTCCATCAAGAACAACCTACAAATGAAAACCACTGTAGTATTTGTGTTGGGCCATTGTCCTGCAAACACCACAAGACAAACTCCTAGAATTTCCTGAGTTGGAAGAGACCCACAAGGGATCAAAGTCCAGCTCCTGGCCCTGCACAAGACAACCCCAAGATTCACACCATGTGCCTGAGAATGTTATCCAAATACTTCTTGTACTCTGCCAGGCTTGGAATTGCAACTACTTCCCTGAGGAGAAGTTCCACTGCCCAGGCATCCTCTGGGTGAGGACCCTTTTCCTAACATCTAAGCTAAACCTCTCCTGACACACACAAAGATGAGAATTCTCTCCAACCTTATCTCTCATCTACCTGAGTCGTTTTGAAGTGCCTTTGAACTTTTCTAGAAGGCACAGCATGATTACTGCAATGCCCTCAAGTCTTTGTACACCCAGGAAAGTCAAGTAGCACCAGCCCAATGAGGGCAAATTGGGCTGGGCCAGTATCACTGGAACCTGAAAATAATTTTCAGTTGTTTCAAACTGTCTGGAACCATATCTACATGATCATAGAATCACAGAATGGATGAGGTTGGAAGGATCCAGAGTGGGTGCTCTGGTCTAACCTCCTCGCTCAAGCAGGGAGTGTGTGGCATGGAATTGTGTCCAGACATCTGTTTGTGCCTTCCTACCTCAATTCTGCAAGAATGCAGCAACAATTTATGTTTTTCAACTCTGAAAAATGTAGCTAGCAGGTTCCACTGAAATTACTTGGATTTCCAACTTCATTGTTGCATGCTTGAGAGGTAGGTAAATGAAGAAAGCACTTTTTTCCCTTCAATTTCAGACTTGTACCACAACTAATTAGTCCACTTTTAATGGAAGGTCACAGGGAAGTATTAAAAAAATAAGTGTTGTGGGTTTAGAGCTAGCCAAAACCCACTAGCCTACTTATGTTCCGTTGTGAGATATGATTTTAGAGGAAAGGAAAACGCAGGCTTAAACTTAAGACTATAAGGGAAATTTATTAACAAAACAAACTAAAAAGGAAATAACAAGGAAAAGTCCAAATGAAACCTCTAGAACACTTCCCTCCCTCACCCACTCATCTCTTTTCTACTTGACAACACAAAAATGAAATCTGGGATTTTTAAAATCAGTTATCAC
>VWYI01015161.1:73561-94033 GCA_013399455.1 Anthoscopus minutus
AGAGCTGAGCCACTGAGTGAAAGAGAGAGAGGCAAGCTGGCGGCGTCGGCAGCCGCGGCAGTAGCTTGGCCTGGCCTAGCCTGCCCCGGCTTAGCTGGCCCGGCCCGGCTTGGCTGGCTTGGCCCCAGCCCCGGCCCGGCCTGGCCCGGGTCGGGCCGGGCTTCCCCCCCCATTCACAGCTCTGTCACCTTCAGCCGCCGGAAACTAAGAGAGCGAGTTCAGAGTTTCCTGGGCTTCACAATGGTATTCACGGGGGTGGAACTTAGCTCTGAATAGCTTACAGAGCTGTCAGTTCTCAGAACTGGACAGTCACTGGCTATCTTTGAAACTCCCAAGCGTCTCTCTCAGGAGAACCATTTCCGGGGATGTTTTACATCCTTCTTTTCCAATACTAACCAAGGTCAAAACCAGCACAATAAGTATCAGGTAACAGAGGCCTCAGTAAAGTAAGGAAACAGGAGTAGCACTACATTGGTAGCTGAAGAACTCTATAATAAGCACAGGTTCTGGAATAATAACAAAGCTAGTCAATGTTTCATTCTCTAATTTCTTTAAAAGTAATTTAGAACTGCTTGATAAAAAATCCCAATTTTAACCCCATGTGAAGATAATGCTGTTCACTTATAGCCAGGATTTATCCTGTCAGCTTTTCCTATACTATGTGTGTTCTGCATGTATTATTTCCGCCAATTGCAAATACCTCTTTGCACTTAAGATATGACTTCTGGCAGTAATCCAGTTTATTTCTATGTCTATGCTCCATCAAAGCTCAATTAGCCGGAAAGCTTCACAAAATGTTACCAGGATCTCCACTGCAGTTTCTTAGAGGACATGCAAAAAGAGTAAGCAACAGTATCACAGTGAGGAAAAGTACTTACAGAGTTGCACATTTTCTAGGGAGAGAGCAAACAAGAAAAATATCCAGGTTATAAAAATATATTAAAAGTAGAGTTTTAAGTGCATCTTATAATGAGTGTCATTGTTTTTCTACATCTATTCTCTGGACTAATTTCTGGAGTACTTACTTTCTTTTGGGCTGCTCACCAGCCACATTATAGGTACTTTATAGTTATGGAAATCATGAATGTTTAAGTAGAAAATGTTTAAGAAAAAATAAACAACTATGAATGTTTAAGTAGAAAAAGTCTGAATGTGATACCAGTGCAGTTCATTTAAAAATATAAAACAAGGTGAAAGGAGTATAAGTACAAAATACTCAAATGGAATATTATAGCCCCAATGAAAAGGGCTATACACAGGTGCTTTTTCAGGGGGACACCAAACACCTGGTGAAGGTTAGTTAGCACTGCTAACATTGAAGGCACAGAAATTCATGGGGTTTTGCAAGCATATCTGTCCAAAGCTCAGTAGTTTTGCAGACTTCACACCAAGCCTTCTAACACTCCCATTGGAAGTGCAGGGAGACAATGAATGGTAGCTGTGTTAGTTTGATACTAGTTAATATTAAGGAGGAAGGAAGGAAAGCATCTACAGAAATAGTTTTCCTGAGAGAGGCTCTTGGGAGCTTCAGAAAGGGCCAATAGCTGTCTGGTTCTGAGAACTGACAGCTTTGTAAACCATTAGAAATCAGGATCCAGCCCCATGAATACCCATTTTAAAGCCCAGGAAACTCTGAACTGTCTCTTTTCAGCTTCCGGTTTCTGAAGGTATCAAAGCTGGGGTGGAGAAAAGGCCCGGCCTCGTTCCAGCGCGGCTCACGCGGCCAGGCTGGGCCGGGTCACCCCCCCACCTCCAGCAGCTCTCGGGCAGGATGGGAGGCCAGGGGGGCCCTCCAGCTGGAGCGGGGTCCAGGCCCTGGCTCCGGCCACCCTCGCCTCTGGCTGTGCTGAGCCGAGATTCCCCTGGGCTCTGGGCCATGCTGGGCCGGGCCCAGCAGCTCTCAAGCAAGAATGGGAGGCCANTTCAAATGTGGACTTGAACAGAGGCTGCAGATGTTGAAAAAGCAGTGATGCTCTGAGGAGTTTAAGCAGAGAGACAGAGATGAGAGTGAAGAAGACTCTCTGTCTCAGGGAGCAAAGAAGAGGCTTCTGTTTTTTGGAGATGAAGATGATTGTAGAAATCGGTGAAGAGAGTCTTTTCCTTTGAACAGCTCATCCTTAAAAAATGACACCCCATAAGTTGACAGTGACCCATTGACTCAATTTTGAAAATGGGAGGAATTTCACAACAACAGAGTTTTTCTAAACCGGGCAGCTGCTGTTTTGTGAAGATGCAAAGCCACAAGAAGACTGTGTTCTTGTGGACATATCTCCAGGGTGTTGAGAAAGAAAACTCCTCGCCCTATGAGAATTGAGGAAAGATCATTGTAGAAGTGATAACTGATTTAAAAATCCCAGATATTGTTTGATATTGTCAGGTGGAAAAGAAAAGAAGTGGGCAGGGGAGGGAAATGTTCTGGAAGTTTCATTTTGAATTTTCCTTTTCTTTTTTTTCATTCTTTTAGTTTTGTTAATAAAACTTCCTTTATAGCCTAAGTTTGATCCTGTTTTCCTTTCTCCTAAAATCATATCTCACAGCAGAGAAATGAGTAAGTGTACTGGTGAGTTTAGCTAGTTCTAAACCCACAACATTCTTTGGTGCATTGGCTGGGAAATTCAAATTGGCAATTTAAAAACCACTACACTAAATTGGTGTTTCTGCCTGGTTTCAACTGAACCTGCCACAGTAGCTCTGAAGCATAGGACAGATGAGACACCAGCCAGGATGAGAACTTTGCAGCAAACATGAGAAAATGGAATTGCCAGGGGCTCAGCTGCGGGAAATCCCTAAGGCACTGTTCCCAAACCACAGCCATGCAGCCAATTACACACTTTGGTTGTAAAATTTAGAGATGAACCTGGGGTTTTTCTCTAGTCCTATTATAGACAAACTACAAGGGAGGAGCAGCTGTGAGGGAACAGAACAGAGACTATGCAGGAAGAGTAGGGACTCCACAGGAAGCACTTAGTGCTGCTGAGGATTAGTAAATGATAAAAAGTATTATCCAATTTTAGATACTGATAGAAACAGCTTCTTAATGACCACACTATGGTATGAACAGTATCCCAAGTGAATATATATTAAAACTTTTTGTATTTTCAATTTTTAGATACTCAGTTATCACTGAGCTAATTATGGAAAAGCTTGTAAAGCTTTATGCCAGCTCTACAGAGACAGCATCATCCAAAATCAAGCAAAAATCTGTTTCCAAACAAAAATTTGTGGTAAAAAGTGATATCATAGTTACTTACATGCCATAAAATCCAATTTATTTTCTATACAAAATTATATACTTATACACTATATAAGATCCTGTTAAACTCATTTTAAACTGGGAGCAAATTGACATCCAAGCTGAGGGAGGCACTGATCCACAAACCAACAGGATTACTCAGTGGTGTAAAAATTCTTAGAAAATTGTCATATCCAGAACAAGATAATGTGCCCAGGGCTAACTGCTAATTTCAACTATTCACTTCCATGACTGACAGTTCCAGTGCCAGCTTCTCATCTTGGATGAAGAATCTGCCCCTGAGGGTATATTAGATTATGGAATCTGTGCATACATATACCTGCCCCTTTATTTCAGTCATATTTTGCATTTGTACATTTTTATATTTCAAAGACACTGTAAGTAGCTCCTAGTCTGGATAAGACCCGTTCAGAAATTTATAAGTAATGGCTTCATATATGGAGTTTAAATTTTGTGGGTTGAAACATCTTTTCCTCTTTGAGAATAAATGTGGCTCTAAATCCTGCAGAAGCTAATCAAGATTCCCAGCTGAAGATTCCCACAAATCCCAAAGGCTGTAACATCTGCCAGATTATAGATAAAGAACAGGACATTTTGCCATAATGTGTTTTTAGCACTGGGGGACTGAAATTCATTGTGCACATTTGCTGAACAGTGGGATTTTTTGTTTGTTTTGTGGGTTTATTTCCTTTTTGTATTTTTTGTGAGTTTTGATCATAAATAAGCTAACTTCTGGCCTTTAAAATGTAGATATGGGAATACAGCTAGAGACCAGGACTGAAAGCACTACTCAGCTCGTGACTGAAGTGGACATGCTAACCTTGGTAGACTGCAAGCTCTCACAACAGAAAGCAGAACCCTGAAGAAGCAAGAGATAACGGTGTGCTTTGCTATGCTATGCTTGCAAGAAATCATGCAAGAGTGTACATGCCTGTGTGAGTCTGTTCAAAGCTATGATTAAGCAATGTTACTAGGAAACATAAATGTTGTGATCAGTGCTATTTTTAGCTGAAGTTGAAAAGGTATATATACTGAGCCTTTGGAATCAATAAATCAGCTTCATGCACGCAAACCATGAAGTCCCGTCTCTTCAGCCACCCGACATACAGATTTTAAGATGACTTAATATCTAGTGCAAGCATCAAAAAATCCCAAAATTCTATCAAATAAGCCATCACAGCCCTGAGGGTACTGATACATCTCAGTGACCATGATCAAGGTCCCCTGAGCCCCCCATCTAGTCCTGCTCAGGAATCTGTTCTGGCTCAGCCCAGGGTCCCCACCATGTCTGAGACTGCTGCTGGACCTTGTTGGCACTGCCTGGTTCTGCCACCCATTCATGGTGAATCCATTTGGGGCTCCCTGGCAAGAAGGAGACTAGAAGATGGTTCAGGGTGAAACTGAAGTAGATGGAAGAACAAGTTTCACCCCATACACTTGCTTGAGCATGAGGCAGCTGACCCAGTACACCCAGTCAGTTCAGGACAGCTTTGCAGACTGAGCTAAAAATTTAAACAGAGCTTGAGCTGAGTGATAAACTTGAGTTTTTGTACAGCCTGGTGCTCTGCTGCTGCTCAGCAGGTGTGAGGGACTGGCTGCAGAAGAAGCAGTTTGGAGAGAAATGATAAAGTTTTTGAGAAAGCACAAAAACACAGCAGGAAAAGTAAAAGTATCTATGGAAAATATGAAACATCAATATCATTAGTTGGAGATACGCAAAACTGACCCATAAAGCCAAGATAACTTTTACATACCTTTCACCACAACTAGGTTTCTACTCATATGTTTGCTTTAGATCAAATTGGTTTTTGGATGAACATATTTTGAGAGATATTTGGAAAACTTTGCACTATACTAGAGAAGGCCACAGCCAGTATTCATTAGAAGTGCTGCAAAAATCACTGCATTTTCCAGGTTCATATAGCAATGTGATCAACAAACTGGAAAAGTCAGCTCCAGCTCTGGTCAGAGGGCTAGCAGCAGAAACTTGGCACTCCTGACCTCCCGAGCCTAAAGAAGGAGCAGAGAGGAGAAAACACAGTGGTGCCTGTGCTGCTGTGCTGAGGAAAGGCAAGTCCCAGCTGACTGTGTGAGAATCTCCCTTCAGTTGCCCTTCTCACCCATGACAAACCCAGAAGACAACACTAGAAAAATTCTGCTTCCCATGTGTCCAGAGTGATAGGGGTGCACATGGCCCATGCTGCAGGTGCTGGCACAGGAGTGTAACGGGGAATGACACCACCAGGGTGTCACCACACATCCTGCCCTGTGTGTGGGATGACTGAATCAGCCCTGACCCTCAAGGACATCACCTTGCCAGCCCAACCATATGGTCTGGATGGCAAACCTGCATATCCTGAGCCCCAGAAGGATCTATTACCTACCTTTTTTCACCTTTCCATTACTCAATACTCTTAGATTTAAATCAAAGGTCAGACAAGTCACTGGCTCAAATTCAGTTGTATTTATACTGAACTTTATTTTAAGGATTCTATTGAGAGACCTATTGGTTAGCCTCTCCTATCAATGTGTCCAAGCAAGCAAAGAAGCACAGTTGTTCACATTTTTCTAAATACTTACACCTTGTTTTATCCTACATCTCCCCTCTAAGACCCAAACTCTCCTCTGCATTCCTGCTGGCACATTTCTGTTCTGTAACTTTTAGCTATTCATAAGCAAAAACCCCTACTTCCAACAGAAAACCTGGCTGACACCAAAAATACATAAAAATATGAATTGTGTGTTTGGTTTTGAAAGCATGAAAAAACACATGTGGAGATAGAACTAGCAGGGGCTGATAATGAATCAAGCCTGTAGGCAGGACGTTAGCAAGCTTGTTCGCATAAGGTTATGATTCCAGAATGTTCTTAGTTATCTCCCCTGATTGGTTGTTTTTTGCCACATTATATTATTTTATTCATAATCCCCATATGTAATTGGAACACTGCCTTCAGACCTACCCTCAGATCTTCTGTATATATACTGTTGTACCCACCCTTTTTGCACCTTTTGTGGTTGACTCTGCAGTGTGTGTTTGCCTTTTGCCATTTGTGATTTCGCTATTAAAGCAGTTTTACTTACTGGGTCACCCAACCGTGCCTGTCCCGTTTATTTGCCGCATCACTCCTGGCTTGCCCGGGTCCAAGGTCATGGAAGCCAAAACACAACACATGAAAATACCAAAATATTCCTCTTTACCATGTTGCTTTGAATAAAGTAAAGGAACCCAAAGGTGGCTGCAATTTGTGGCAGCTGCTGTCACCCTCTGGAGATCAGCAAGGCAACTGCAGCACACAAGGACAGGATGGGGACCCTTTTTGGGCTGGTGAGACACAGCACATACCACTCTGCCTCCCTCCCACATGGCCTGCAAGGAGCTGGGGAAGAAGAAGTGATAAGAATTGAAGTGCTTCCATTGCAGTACACGCAGGCACCAATTTACAATTAGATCTATATACAGATAGGAAAAATAAAGTCCAAGAGCTTCAGATTTCTGGATGCATCACACTAAAATCATCAATCAATTTAAAAGCCTAATAAAATTCATAAAGGAGTCTAATTTTCTATAGAGTCTATTCAATTATAAAACACAAAGAAAAAAATGACAAAATAAAACTGGTGCCTTGTATTTACCGATCCATTTAATGCTGCTGGTTGTACACACTAAATTAATATTTTCCTCTTGAAGAGAGCAGGGATATGTATTCAGGATATGAAGAAAAACAATCATCATTTAAAGAGAGTCATTAGAGCCTTGGTAGCATAGGAAGTTTTTATTCATTATCCACTAATTCAAAGCATATGGACATATATATACACACATTTATATACACACTGAATGTCTGCATAAGCACAAATATTTATACATGTACATACTTACATATCTGTTTATATATTTATATGCTTACACAACCATCCATGTGTATATAGAAAAAAAAGCAGTTTTGGTATTTTTTGTGGTTGATCAAATCTATAAAAGAACTTAATTTGTGATTAGGAGAAGGCATATATTGTCAAACTTTTCATAGTAAGGTCATTATTAGTATTTATTTGATGCAGTCCCAGAGGAGTTTTCATCAGAGCTTTTAATAAATTGTTAATTAAAGTTTACTGCTTTGGGAGGTTCTTGTCTTACTGAAAAAATAGTAGTGGCCAGCTCTATTCTCAGAGGCTTTTGGCCTATGATGGCCAGATCCTGCCTCTTCCTTAAAAAATCCATATAAAACATGTTTTTAATGAGTGGTATGCTACCAGAGTTTCTATTAACCACAACTGGATCTGTGATTTCTCACCATTAAAAAAGCCAGTATGTGTTTGATTAGTTGTTGATGAAGACTTGGATTGTTCCAGTTCATTGGATTTCCAGGAAGGAGGGTTTTACAAGAAAATTGATGCATAGGTAAATATAACCCCCAGCAGTTTCAATTATGTTCTTTGATTGGTCTTCATTATTTGTACCTTGTCAATTCTTTAACCACATTGCAGCACTACATTAACTTAAATATGAAATATTCATGCCTGGGGGTACTAAAATTATATGAAAAATACCAAACTATCTGAAGCATACATTACACCTTAGGTCATTCAGAAGTAAGTTTTCATAGTTAGAACACAGATGAGATTTCATACTCTTCTGAAATGTGGGATTGTTGGGGTTTTTTTAAATCTCTACCTAGACACTCAAATACTGGAATCACCTACCTAGAAACTCAGATTTTATCTCAGGGTGAACTAATTTTGATGTCACTCATAGAAATCAGCCAAATTTCCAAAGAAGGTATTTTGCTTAAATGCAAGTCCTATACAGAGGGAGAAATTAGCTGAACAGAAAAACTCCAAACAAACCAGTAATTATCAGCAAAAGACCACATAGATAACACCACAGCAATCTGAAGAGAGAAGGAAACCAATTTATCACTAGCCATGGCTGCAACTGTTGGAACCTGAAACTGAGGAGCTGCAATCAGCATCTCAAAGAACTTTGAGAATTTTAGTCATGAGATCAGCTGGCACAGACAAAATATTTTAATAGTATCCAAGTTACCAGTGCCAGGGAAAAAAAAAATAAATACTCCTGGAAAGAGGTTTTCTCAGAAAATAGCCTCAGCAAGGGAAACACGAAGACAGGATTTCCAGCAGGGTTTTAACTACTGTGGACTGCACTCTTGAAGTAAAGAGGCAAAAACATGTAAACAAGGGAACAGTTCAGACTTCTGGAAAGGTCATTAAAATTTAACTGGTTTTCTCCTGAAAGTAGTGCTATTTGAATTACCTTCTCAGTTACATGACCCTTTCTGGCATGTGTGGTTAGGTAGAGAAAAGCTGATCAGATCTCGTGATGTAGGAAAGATAGAGCCCCATCCTCTCAAGACAGAGCCCCATCCTCCCTTACTGTGTCAGCCAATAGCAGTGCAGTAAGGATGTGAGCATACCGTGGCTATATGAAGCCGCGCAAACCAGAAATAAATGCTTTTCGCCATCCACCACATTGGTGTTCGTGTGTGATTAGCCCGACCGGCCTGTACGTTCTGCCGTCGTGTCTTTTCCGAACCGGGTTGCCTTGCCTCAGCTGAGGCAACAGGCATGTTTTGATAATTTGTGTTTAGGAAGTCAAGGACAGTCTAATCCTCACAATGCACCAGCACTTAGGTACCAATACATTCTAAGTGGTAAATTAGGGGCAATTGTTTAATCCCCTTCTCTTTCTGATTTGCTTTAGGCAAGTATAGGTACTTTTCCACTTGGCTTGGGTATTGAGAGATTCAAATTCAAAGACAGGTTTCTTACAAAATGTTAAGATTACTCATTTGATCTCTAGGTATAAATATCTAATTCAATCACACTAGAAAATAGAGTTTTGTTACAGAGCTACTGAAAATAAACATATACCGTGATTTACAAGTATGGAAGCTTTTATTTATTCATGTTTTCTTTTTGACTATACGCTTTTTTCATTTGCCTGAAAGTTAAACCACTTAATTCCTTCAAATGATGAAAAACTAAAACTTATAAATCAGCAAATTTTATATTATAAAAGTCCTATCAAAAATTAAACCGTAGAAAGAGTACGTGCAAATATGGAACTCTATGTATTTGCATGTCTGTTAAAAGACAAAACCCAGGTGTCTTTGGCAATACTGAACTAAATTTCCATGCTTTTGAAAAGATTTACTTCTAAACTCTCCTCTTTCCAGTGGTTTTTTGAATACTAAATTTAATTAAAATGAAAAATTATATCCATTAAGAGGCAATATTAGACATGTTTGACAACATAAAGCTTAGTAACTACAATACAGTGATTTATCTTGGATCATAATGCTTGTCACCAAAACCCATTCACATCACTATCTGGAAGCCAATTCCTCAGGTTGCTGAGAAGGACAATAACCTGGAAATTAAATCACTATCAGATATTCTAAGCAAATTATTTCATAATAGAATACATTAATAAAAATATACAATTTTAAGTGCAATAGAATCAATTACTGGAAATCCTAGAGATACACTTATTGTTAAAAGGCAGTAAAAAATGAAGAGAAGAGCAAATTGAATTTTGCCAGAGGTAAGTCTCCATGAAAATATAAAAATCAGTATTTTTCAAGTGTGCTGTGTCCTGTGTTTTATAAATGAAGATGACATATTGCCTTTGCTAAGTTTGTGTCAAACTGCTTGAGGTGTGTCAGGTGGGATACACACCTTTGCACCCTGCTCAAAGGCTGTGATCATCTGTCATTCCCATGAGTGCCACGAGCTTGGTGGTCTTGCCCTTTTTATTAAAATGCAAAAAGAAGACAAGCCATTAGGTGCCTGCTGTGCCAATAAAAGCCTGGTGAAAAGCCTATGACATTATTGAGGAAAAAAAATCTCAAGTGGTTATTTAAATCCCCAGTATGGAACCATATCTTGATCTGTGACAGCTTCCCCAGTGCATGGAGAGGTTCATGTATTTCTATTTGTTTTGTCTGGGGATATGTTTTTTGATTACATACCATAGTCTGCAATCACTGAGAGGTAATAAAAGGTAGTAGACATGAAACTGTCATTCATTATCATTCTTGTAATCACTTCATTAGAAGTGTGTTCTTAAAAGGAATCAGTCCAGATATTGGTGATTTAGGGAAGTATGGGTAGATATTTAACAGTTGGAGCTTTGCTGAAATCTCTCTTCTCAGTCAATTCTTCCTGTATATACACAGCAATCACACAGAAACCAGAAACTAGAGGAATCAATATAAACTTGAAGCCTTAGGTCATTCCTGGATTCATTCATTACAAAATGAATCCTTTTTATTCTTTCTACTTCCAACATGTTTTAATAGTAATGAATACTAATGCAATATCACTCCTTGATGGGATTTTTTTTTCTAATGATACAGAGCACTTTAAAGATCTTTTTTCCCCCCTCTACCAAGTGTAATGGTATTTTAATTATGTAGTTCTAAATGCTCAAGAACTTTAATGAGGAATTTGATAGACTAATTGAATGAGATGCAGTCAAATATAAAAATTTAAATGGATGCTCCACACACTTTATGATTCCTGGCAAAGGTGCCTGAAAAACGTGTTAACCTATTTACACATCACCATGAGTATTTCACTTAATTGCTTCACTTTCTACATCAACAATCCATCTGATGGCAAAGCAAAAGAGGGTATTACACTACAGTGGCAATATCACCACCTCCATCTGAGCGTTAATAGTACAGACACAACAATTCTGCATGTTGGAAAGAGAGGTTCAACTACTGAACGAGGTAGGTATAAAGAAACCAGAAATGCAGCTAACTTGCTTCAACAGCTGAGACCAAATCCTGGGGGAAAACTGCAAATTTCTAGCATACAAAGAACTTTCCCTGCCTCCCCAAAGGCTCTTACTGTGTATTTATGCAAGCCTTTATGGACATTTGTTAAAAGTTACTCATCTAATTTCTAACAGCTTCATAATGTAACAGCAACTTCGAAGAAACTACTGTGATTACAAGAGAATAAAGCTTCTGTGACAGAAAGATCTAGGTGAGAATCCCCCAAATACTCTGAATTGCCATTTTCTACCATAAACCCCTCAGCTTTTAAAGGCCAGCACAGCAATAGGCATTTGAATGCTAGAAGTTCTGTTTTCCTGGTTTTAACCATATAACTTCAACTGAAGACAGCAAAAGGACAAAGTCCTTTAAACTGTTCTTCACATCAGTGGCTTAGCACAATCAGTCACAAGAATGTCATTCCCAGTCTCACTGGGAATTCAGCACTGTCAGTTTAAGATGGAACTTTGTCTCTTGCTTCTTACTGAGAGTGTTACCCTGACCACTGCAGAATGAATTTTAAGTGACAGTAAAGCCATCCTTATCATTTAAGACTCCTTATTATGCATTAGTATAAAAATGCACATTACTGAAGAGCATTACTTATTAAAGATGAATATTTAACTGTTTGCTAAATTTCCCTTTAATTCTAAATCTTCCAAAGCTACATGACACAAGCTGAAGATCTTCTGTTTATTTATATATATATGCATTTATCCTTATGCAAACATTGGTTCACCTTCTATTGGTTCACCTTGCAAGGATTGATATTTCATATTGCTTTTCAGTTAATTTCCAGTTCATATTTCTTCCAATACAGCTCCATTAGCTTTAAAAAGTGCACTTTAAAGTCTAAAATAATTTTGCTGTTTTGAAAGTAACTTGGCAAAACAGGCCACAGGGCATCATGTAAGCCACACTGAATTGGTAAGATGCCAAAATTTCTGGTTTTGATGAAGGAGCTAAAGGTTGAATATGCAGGTGCAGTAGCCCTCAGGGAGCCCAGCTTTGTGTCCAGGGAAACTCAGCTTTGCTCCACCCAGGGTTTCTCACTGCTCCCTGTCTCTCTGTTGCCAGAATGCAGTGGGCTAGAGACTTTTGCACCATCAGATTCTTCCAATTTTAGTCACAATATTCAGCAGCTCTGGGGAATGGCAGCATCTCATGGAGGGAGCAGGATAGGGAAAATTACACATTGTAATAAAATAAAAGCATTTCTATATGTGGCACAGAGGTCCATAAACTGCTGCCCACCACCTCTCAGCTTCCAGACACCAGCTCAGCCAGCAGGACAGGTATGTTAGGGACCTGGTCAGACTTTAGTGCCTTCCAGGACAAGAAACTGACTGAGCACTGATGAACAGCTTGGTTGCCATTAAATCACAAATAAGACTGATCTTAACGTCTCAACACCTGTGCTGTGTCAGGCAGAATAGTGCAGCTCCCAGAGTAACCAGAGGCAGCTAAAGATTCAGGAGATCCTATAATGGATGATAACTCACTTTCTGGGGAGTGTTTCTTTCTAACTTGCAGGCTCTGAGAGGATTTGCAATAGTCAGAACTATGGTTGCACAGTGCCCATCATGCCTGTGACATTCAATAGCCGTGTAAATATCTGGTCAATGAATTCCATTAAGAGCTCACTATTTTGTGGCAATGAGTTTTATAGATTAATTCTGTGTTTAGCAGAAAACAGATTCAATATATTTGTAACCTAGCAATGTGAATCAAGTTGCTTTTGCTGGCACTAAATTTAAGATGCTTTGCTAAATTATTTGCATCTTCTTTTGTGTTTACATTTGTTTCAAAATGTCCAAAAAACCACTAGTAGTACCTAAATAATTACACTGCAGATGATAATTGGTCCTACACTGCTGTACTGTCCTATACTGTTAAGTGGGCAGTCAATATGATATCAACAGCTGAAGAAAAAAAGGTACTTGGGAAATTACACTTTCATGCTTTCCATATTCTTATTAGATGGCCTGAAACAGCACTCCATATTTTAAAGGCCATTTTAAGTGTTCTGCAACTGGTAGATAGACCAATACGGGTCTGTTAGGAAATGTTAGGAAAAATAAATATCTGACGATTCATGCAGAAACATGATGACTAAGTGAAATACTGCAAGATGAAAGTTTATTTTTATTATAAAACTCCTGAGGATTCCTGGCTTAGTGAGTCAGCAGCATAATTTCAGGAGAAAATATTAGTGTGCTTTTCTCTTCATACACTTTGCCCATCTCTCAACACAAAATGAAGTGTCTGAAATCCAACATCTCCTGCCCTCCTAGCTTTGGTACACATATGAACCTGGGAATCACTGATTGAGGTGATGCACAAGTTGGCTCATGGATTCTCTTCTCCACAGGTGTGACCTTTCTTCCATGAACAGCCATTTGTCTTCATAACATGCTCCAAAATACAGTGCACGCTGCTGTAACTAATCACAACAACAAGAAAGCTTATGCAAAATAGTACTACATCCTAAATAACAGTGTCTACTCAATTTGCACAGGCACATTAGCTGTCAGAACTGGAGAGGTTCCAACATAGGAACTTCTTGGTCAACCCATGAGAACTGGGAGCCCAAAATGTTGCTCAGGGCAATATACACACCTTACTTCTGTTTAAAGATTTATGTCTCATACCATTTCCCCTCACTATGCCTCTCCTGAATTCAGATTCTTGCCAAGGAATCTCAGTAGAAAGATCTGCAGCAATCTCTGTTTTCCTCAGACAGGTTACATCAACACTTACAGCTAATTCGCAGTTACAATTCTAAGCCTTTTTGAAGACTGTAAATGGTCGAGGTCAGAATGAAGTTTTGTGGCTTATAAAGCTTTGTGTTCACAGAGGAACAAGTCACCAATACTTTTGTCAGTGGTATTAAATTAAGGAACATTATTTTGAATAATTAATTCAAACAGGAAAACCTCTAGGCATTGAAAAATTGTGTCTGGGAAGAAACACATTATTAAAAAAGGTTGTATAGGACAACCATTGAATTCATTCATTATTAAGAGTTGCCAGTTGTGTTCCTCCCTCTTGTAGTTTTTTCCTGCAAGAAAAGTATTTCCTATACAACACTAAAAAGAGTCCCGGTGCCTTGGTGCTATATTTTAAGGATCCACAGGGCTGAAGACTCATCTGGTTCCAACTCCATCTGATGAAAGCGGTCCTGCAGATTTAACTGAACTCACACTATTAAGAGAACAGATGTGAAGAATGGGGAGATGAAATTTGCCCAACCATGCTACTCTCCCTGGAATTCCCATTAAACTGAAGAAACAATGGGGAAGAACACAAAAGGCGTGTATGTGCCTTGGACTGATGAAACCACAGGAATTAAAAAGCAAAGCTGCTGGTTCAGTTCAGCGCCTGATGTACACAGAAGAATCAACCTGTGCAATATGCAGTTACATCTACCCTGCACAGACTCTGAAATAAGTCCAGAGAATATATAAAGAAAATAAAAGGATCAGATCATTCCATCAGTCACTAAAGTCACAACAATGTTCAGAGGTGTCTGTTTTTAACTAATCGATGTACATTGCTGAGAAATTCCCTGTTGCGGTGTGTTACGCAATTTCCACGTGTGTCTTGGAGTCCCCCAAGCCTCGCGGGGTTTCTGGCTACCCCTGGAGAATTCCAGTGAGGGCAGCAGGTGATAGGGCACCAGGGACATCAATCTGCCTTTTCCCACACCCCCTCTCCCTGGATTGGTAAACTGGCTAGTCCCTTCCCCTTGCTCCACCCCCAGAGATAAAAAGGGATGGTGGGCAGAGGAGCAGGGGGAGTTTGTCCTGGGTTTCGCGGAGTCCATGTGAGCTCTCGTGGAATGAAATAAAATCGGAACCTGAAACCCAGAACTGACTTTGCATCTTGCCTTCGCCTTGTCCGGTGTCTGCAAAGAGGAACATTCAGGAGGTAAAAAGCTGGCTTTACAATCTTGCAAAGGGAGTTTCTCACTCACTGCAGCCCTGACCGCAGCCTGCCCAGACTTGCCCTGTGACACGTGGACCCAGCTTAGCATCACTGGAGGTATCTCTGCAGAAATTGCAGCTGCTGCCTTTTCAGTCGCTGAGGAATCCGAAAGACCAGGGCAAAGCTCCCGGGAAGAGTGAGGAACCCCAAGAATTCCCTAACTTGGGTTAGGTTGTTACTCTAATCCCTGGCCTCTTGCATGTTCAGAAACCACAAGAATCAGTGCTGATATGTTACTTTAGTGCAAGATACTTATGCACCTGCATCAGAAAAGGAACAGTAATTCTTATTACTGATTGTAAAAGCAAGATGAAATTCTTACTTCTTCCATGTAGAAGTGCTTTGCATTTTTCCAGTTCTAATTTCTTAAAGCATTTCCTCCAGTAGAAATGTATTTTTTTTCATGTGTGCCTGCAAGTTTCTATCTGGATGGATATGCATAAACACCTGTAAAACATGTATGTGCTTACTAACTGGGCATTTTTGATGATGTCTAATGTTAACAAATAGTTCTATTTCTAAGAAGTCAAACACTGGCAGTTATGCTTTGCACTTTTAAAATACTCCAGGGTTTATTCTATGATAATCACAATTCTCGCCATGTCTTATTACACAAAGAGTCATCCCAGACTGTGAAACTGGAGGGACGTCACCTATTATCTAGTGCAGCAGTTTTCTTTCTTGGTGATTTTGCAGTCAACATTGCATTAATCTATGTCTAATTTGGAGCAAGATACAAACAGCTCATTATTATGCTGAGGAAGAAATAAATGTTAATGAAGCACACAAATCAGCATGTGTTCCTGAAAATAGGACTTTGGGACAGAAGAGATCAATAGCCACAGTGCTGAGTTCTTCACTCATGACCCAAGACTTGGGCAAAAGGGCTATCTTGTGGAACTGCCTCATATTAGAAAATTCAATAAGTAGAATTCTTATTCTACTTATTGAAGTAGAAGCACAATATTTTTATTACTCAAGAAGTAAAGA
Organism: Anthoscopus minutus; assembly: GCA_013399455.1. Classification (NCBI taxonomy): domain Eukaryota; kingdom Metazoa; phylum Chordata; class Aves; order Passeriformes; family Paridae; genus Anthoscopus; species Anthoscopus minutus. The sequence goes on from VWYI01015161.1 coordinate 89,594, forward strand.
GAAACAAATTTGTCAGCAAATAAATAATGGTAAATCTATAATAAAGGTATTATATGTTTTAACAAAGTACAGTGTTTTGGCAGCTTTCTGCAGAGCATGAGAATAGGGTTAACCTGATGAAGGTGCAGGATGAGAAAGTGTTGTTATAGTCCCACTTCAGTGCATTTTCAGATTGATTAGACTGTTTGCTTGATGTTTGCCTCTAATAATTCACTCCAAATGTCAACAGTCACTTGTGAAATTAAGATTTAACAAAAGGCAGCAAAAAAAAAGAAGTTACCTTGTGTGTGTTGGAATATAAACACTGGTATTCACTGTCGGTGAGGAAACAAAGGGTCTTCATGGCTTCATCACAATTCAAGATTGTCATCTGATTCCAACTGATGAATTGTTACAGCTTTTTCCATAGATCCAAGCTGACCTTTTTGCATAGCATTTGTACATCAATTGGCTAAGTGCTGAGCAGATTTTACCACAAAGGTAACAGCAGAAATTGCTAGACAAACTGATCTAAAAATCTTTTTTAATCTCCATAAACAGTATAGAATTTCTGAGCATTTGAATTATCTGATGACCACCTCTCAGATTACAGCCACTAAATGGATGTAGTGCCACTTGTACTACATTAGTACTTTCCACACTTGCTGATTTGTAATACGAAAAGCCTAATTATACATTTTAGGTTCATACCTATAGAAAGGATCTATGATAATCTATAATCATTCCCCATACCAGGATCACAGTGCAATTATCCTACATCTACATTCCTCCAAAAGTGTGAAGGCTGGAGAAGTAACCCTCCCTCTGGATGGGAACAAGCACAGCCTGCTGCAAAGGGCTGGAAAGCTGCCCCCAGGTTGCTGCTGTGCCCTTGCTGCAGGAACTACTCTGGCCACCCTTCACAAGTCCAAGCTGCGGCTCCATGGTCATCAACAGGATCTCTTGCTACGCAAGGTGATTACCCTGAGAAACTCCTCACTAAGGACTACTTCAACCTTAACTACCAAAGTCATGTAATGCAGTGCACAGTCAGTCTGTGTGCTGGGTGATGATGTATATTCAGTATGGCCAGTAGGTGTTAAACAATTCTCTGAAATTTTTAAGGGTATTTATTATAGATGCCATTTCTTACTTCACATAAAATATCTCAGAGAATGCTTTCAACTGAAAGCAAACAAAAAGATCACTGGTATCAGCACACATCACTGTCTGGCTGTATTGATGCCCTGTATTTTCAATAAGCATCCCTTCTGCAGAATATCCAGGTAAACATCCTGCTTGTACATGTCACATTCTGTACCACTTCTGCTTAAAAATACAATGGATAAAGCTGTGACATTATTGCCCCAAGCTTCCATAAATTATCTCTGCTTCATCTCACGACTTCATTTTCCTCCTACAACAAAAAGAAATACTCAAGGAACCTCCCAACTACTCTGGTTCTTTCCAATATCCCTATATCTATTGGGATTAAAACCAAACAAAAACCCAACCCAAAAAACCAATCAATCAACCAACCAAAAACCTAACCTTGAGATACTTCAAAATGCAGCTCCTCAGTGACATAGCCAACATCTGCTGTGCAATGGCCTGTTCTGTATTCCCCACAGCTGCCCCACAGAAATCTGATGTTTCACTGTACATTACCTTTACCTATGCCGTGGTATAAGTGACTCCTTTCCTGAAAGTATGAATAAATCTTTGTAGAAATGTCAGAGTGGTGAGGAGCTGCTCTGACGTTCTGCTTATTTCAAAAAATAATTAGGGCCCTCAAGGTGGGAATTACATTCTGCTCTCTAAATTTATGCAATTTATCCAAGATCAGAAATGAGAATTTTACACTTTCCAGTCCCTGCACTGCTATATCCTGGGCATTAGTGAATATCTAAAGTGAAAGCATTAGATTCCACAAATATAGAGATGTACATACCTAATAAACGGCCCAGCACAGGCTAAACAAAACACTGCTAGTTAAACTCTCATTAAAATGAAAATATTTAGGCATAAGATGCATTTTTAAAACCCTTGAGACCATTATGCTGTATCTTCTATTTCTGCAGAAGCCACTCATCACTGAGAGAGTGAGACAGACAACCCAGACTTCAAATATTCCCTATACATGGAACTTAGAAATAAACAAGCCCTTTAAAAATCACATATTAATAATTTTAACTGAGACCTAGTGAGTCTTCTTAATAAAATAAAATTAAAAATCAAGCTATCTTAAGCCTGGTTTCTAGGTGATGACTCATAATGAAAAAACAAAAGGAGCAATAAAATTTTGCAAGGCTTATTGCGTAACTTCTCACGTACTTTTGCAGAATGCCATCTCTGAGGTTAAACATTCCTGGTTTAACTGTTTCTATCCTCCAACCACTTCTATATCAATGCACAAAATGCAACCAAACCTGACGTATCAGTAAAAAACAAAGATTTTAATTCCTTAAGAAACAAAACCACCAATACCCCAAAAAGCTAACTACCCTACCACAAAAAAAAAAAGTTAAACCAAAACCAAAATAAAATCACTCAATCACAACCCACTCCAGCCACTTCTTTCCTTTACCATGGAACAGGAGACAACAGAAATGGGGGTGATGGACATTACTAGGGGGTCAGTAGTGACCGGATACACAATGGGAAGGACGAAGTTGTAGAAGTCACAGAGGAGCACAAAACTCTTCCGAAGATGAAAGACACACATTTGTAGGAAGAAAGATGTTATGTTGCTGATTAAATAGTCTGTACATACACACATGCCCACTTCGTGTTGTACAATTTTAATCTCCAGATTACTTTTGTATTTTAATGCATTTTTCAAGACCTTGAATTTGTGCCATGCAGAGTCTATAGGCCCCCCTTAATGACGACTTTTCAATGAAATGTTTGCCAGACAAAAATTCATGAAGCTGTTGATAGTTTTGAAATCAATTCAGTTGAGCCCATCTTCCCATCCTGAAGGCTTTGCAATAGTTATGGTAGGAACTCTTTTTTGTGGGATTAAAGCTGAAAGTACAGTTGATGATCTTCAACCAGCATAAATCTACCTATGTAACACTGGTGAAAAGTTTTAAACTGCCAGTAGCTCAGAGATCCTTCCTCCATTTCCAGGAAGCTCCATTTTGCCAAAGTAAGGAATTTAGAGGCAAAGGCAATGAACCTTTCACTCTGATCTTCGATCAGATGTGAAATTACTGCTCCTGTTCCAGTTTGGGAAGCATCATAAGGTTACTTTATAGACAATGTGTAAGGTGTATAAGGACTTCCTTGCACAATATGAGCACTATCACTCATGAAAAGTCCCAAAATGCCAAGTGAATCAATGTGTTTCTATTCATTCTGTAACAGTTCATTCTGCAGATTGAACACTGTTACTGCTGTAGGCAAAACCCTACGGAAATAACTGACTTGACTGCAAACAGGGTCTCACATGGGGAACATTTGAAGGTTAAGGGTCCTCAAGGTAAATCACAAGGCTTAGGTGAAACTCTGCCAGCTATAACATAGTTCAATCTCCAAAAAAGAAAAAGAAAAATCTAGTTTTTCATATTACCCTCAAATTATTGACAATTTCTCACCGGTGCTATTTAAGGTGCTCTATATCACTAACTTTCAGTACCACTGAGTGCTAACAATGTCATAAAGCATCAGTTTTATAGTTCAGTGCTAAAAAACAAGTACTAATGGTATTGATAGGATTAGTTGGTGATATTGCAACCATCTTTGAAGAGGTATTTCTTGCTATCAACTTTAAGCTCCAATTTTATAGACCTATTTCTCTAGGTAGATTTGGGAGCTTACCACCAACTAATGAAACAAGTTTACCCACTGTTTCAGTTAAAAGTTACTAAACTGCAAGTATGAGTTAATACTGAATTCAGTTTGGATGAACAGAGCATAAACTGGTTTCCAGCTGGTAGAAACACATTGCAGTGTTCCATTCAGGTTTCTGAGGGGGGCTTATTTTTCTTAAAAAAATGGGCCACCGTTTTTGGTTTTTTCTAATTCCTGCAGAAGCCTAGAAACCTCTATGTTTAGTCTCTCCCAAAAACACAGCTTTAAGATATTAATGTCTTCCTAAAACATGTAGGAAACTCCACAGCATGCTACAGAAGAATATAGAATTTATAGTTATGCATTACACCTTCATTTCAAGAGCACTTAGAAGCTGATTTGTCGGGTTATACCCAACATGTAGGGTGGCCTAACTAGGCCAACCCCCTGAGTTCTTCTTGTTCCTTGCTTTATGAATGAAGCAGAGGAACTTCTTTTCAGTTTTCAGGGATTGTTTATTATATCTTATAATAAGTTCTGAACCATAGATGGTACAGGCTCTGCTCTCTTACAAACACAAGGCGATTCTGCCCTCAAGGAGACAAAATGTCCCCTTATATACAGTGAGGAGCAATTCTTTAACACTACATATTCTAAATGTATATT
>VWYI01015162.1:335-21185 GCA_013399455.1 Anthoscopus minutus
AAATACATACAATCCAATTAGTTTCTCACAATAGACTACAGCAGTTATTTGAGCAGCTTCAAGCACTTCATCTGGTAAGGCTTCACGGGGCAGGAATGTCCTGCTGTTTCTATTCCCATCTGTCACTCAGCATTAAAGTTTCAGAGCATTGTGAATGGGAACGTGGCAGATGTTGCAGCACTTAAATTCACCTCTGTGTGGCAAGAGCAAGAGTGCCTGAATAGCAATGAAACTTCCAAAACCAGAAATCAGGGTAACAGATACATCAAACTGAAAGTGAGCAGTGACTGTCAGCCACCATCATCTCTGTCTTCCCCAACATGCATTTCAGTTACTGTTGTAACCCACTGGACTCAAAAAGTAGTCCCAATTTTGAAGGAATAAATATTTCCAGAATGCAAAAATTTTGCCTTCAATGCTGGAGGTTCAGCATGCTGAGAGTGAAGACATGACACTATGCTGTTCACTAAATATTTCTCTCAGACCAACGTCTCCATTGGTACAGATATGCCTGCAGCTTTACACCAAGAATGAATCTGATACACAATAACATATAGGTCTCAGAGGCTGTGCATAAATGCACATTTTTATACACTAATGTCACTTCTGCTCTTCTTTCTCCTCCATTCTCTCTCCTCACCCTCACTCTTAATTTTCCTTAAAGTCTTATTTTATATTTTCTCTTCTCTTGACATTAAGTTGCATCTAATTTTCTTCATTTGGTTACATTTTTAAAAGTTATTAGCTGATTGAATAAATTAAAAATTTTCTTGTTCTCACTAAAAAGCCCTGATGCCTTTTCAGGAATCCTGAGGAGCTGTGCACATGGGCTACTCAGGGAAGTTAATTATTAATTATCAGTAAGGTGGAAGAGTTAAGATTAATTCAGTCACTGTTGGGACACACTCATTCAGAATTAAAATAGAATTTGGTTTCATTTCCTTGAGAAATGAATTATGCTAATTTAAAATGAGGTTACTTCAGTTCTGATTCTTCTGAAATGTAGCAGTTTTACTTAATTTAAATTAAATCTGCACATGAAGACAATTCCTAAGATTTCTCTTACATTTTAATGCCTTTTCTGAAGCAGTAATAAAACAAGCTTACAAAACTTGTGTTAGGCTGCAGTTCAGCAATTCAAAAGCAGCTTATCATTGGTGTTTAATATTTGTCTGGGAACAAACATATGATAATTTGGGGAAATTGACTAAATATATATAATCATTAGCCTAACATTTCCAGTAATGAAGCAATTTCAGATGCATTTTCTACAGAAGGCTCTGCAGATTTTACTGCTGTGGATTCTGTAGGCATCACTGATAGTGAATTAGATGGTAAGAGGACTCGTTGTATCTAATATGAGAGATGCTGATACGAGTTCATTTAAAACTTGTAAGAGAAAATTAACATTGTATAGAAGAGGGATTTATTTTAAATTGTGTGTACTTATACATTTTTAATATACATTTTTATAGAGGTAAAAAACATATTTTTTTACATAATCCAAGATAACCTAAATAATCAACAACTGTTGATTATCCTAGGTGTATGTACCTATACTATGTGTACTCTAATTGATTAGAAATTAACCTAAATTTTTGGCCCCGAGCTGGGTGTCAGCACCACATTTGGCCAGCAATTCTCCTTTTTTAAGTGCTGCAGAAACCAGAGGGCCCAACTCGCATCATGTCCTTGTCCCAACGAAATCATCTGAGGGGAAAACCTGACCTGGGATTTTTAAAGAAATTGTTCAACTAATGCAATGAAATGTAGTGATTAGAATAAAGAATGTGTGGACAAGCTTCTGAGAAGTAAATGACACAAAAGCATAATTCCTATTTTCAGAGTTGAGTAAGGAATCTATTTTCTGCTGACCTTTACAAGTATTACTATAAATCAAATATAAATGATCAACCATCACTTTTTTCAATGAAATTAAATGAAGTTTACAACGGCTGTCACAGAAAGGTCTGCACTGCACAAATTCTAAATGTTGTTTGATTTTATTCACAGACCCCATAAAGGATATTTAAAAAATTACAACTCTGCTGACAAAAACCAGACTAACAGACATAAAATCTAGTACTTCTTTTCAGATTTATTCAATTTCCTTAACTAATGAAGTATGGGCGTCGATGAAAACAGACTTTTTTTCTCTCCATCCCTAACACTTTTATTTTGATTTTTTATGTTTAAAATTAATCATACTGCCTAGATGGGCACTCCATAAAATGTTTAAAAGGGTAAATCAAATTGTTACCAGTTTCAAAAGCTAAAGAGTCTATTTCTCACGCACACATACAGAATAATACTGTATATGCTTATGTTCAATTTCCATATTCTGAAGAAACAGTAATGACAAACTTAGTTTATAAAATTATGGCATCTATATTATTTCTAATAGAAATTCAAATGCAGAATTAATGGCAAGTTAGATTTCAATACTGCAGGAATCTTATCATAATCAATATATGTTGTATGTTCAAAATGGTCAATATTAGCAAGATCCCTCAGTAGCAGGACCCGTTAGGATACCTGCTGTAGCTTTCATAAAGAAGTTTACAAAATAAAATTATTTTTAATTATTTGAAGCATTTCAGGGAAGTGAACCCCCTAGGACCAAGCATTTACATACTTGAACCATGCTACAGATTTCAGTTAAAAATATAAAGACACAAATTTGCACTTAAAAAAACAGAATTTAAAAGGAATATCTTAGTTAATATTTAAAAAAATATATCCCATTTTGACAGGTTTTTGAAGTGAAAAGTTCAACAGTTTAATTTCAGACAGTTTTTCATGTGTTTGTTTTATTTTAAATTACTTTAAAAGTCAGTATTTCAGTTTTGGAAATGAAAGAAATATTGGAGTGAGTTGTGTTGTCTTCCATGACAGGCCATCATCATGAAGAGATAGGAGGCACATGAAGAGTTCATATGAGTCAACATCCAAACCAATTCAGCGACACATAAAAATCTATAAGTGGAATTTAAATGAACTGTGTTATACACAGAAAACATAAAGGTTACAAATTAATTCTGTCTGAAAGCACAGTAAAGCAAGTAAAGTCCATCACACCATACCAGGAAAGAGAACAGTGGTGATGTGACAACCCGAGTCACGCCGTTATTAGCCATAAACTGGGGACTGCCAGTGTAATGGGATGTAAGATTTGCTTTCACCAGCCACAAAGCAGCATTAAGTTTTATCAGTTCTACTGTTTCTATTTGGCTCTATCAGAGCCAGTCATACAGAATAACCAGTTAAAGACTGAAGTGCTGTTAGCAGGTAGTTCAGTGCCCACGTATTTCCAATTCAACATATCACTGCTATTTTCCAGTTGGCCATTAACTTTATATCCAAAAATGGTATTGAATTGGCCATCATCTATCTCTAATGTTCTTACAGAATTCAATTATTAAACAAATGGGGAAAATATTTTCTGTTAATACAGGCTCACATTTAAGATAGCCCCTGAAGAGTGTATGAACTTGTGGTTATCCCAGTTTGGAAGAAAGAGATATCCATGAAACTAAAAGTTAAAATACACACTATTACTGCAGTCACTAAATCAACATACATATATTGTCCTGTTTGGGACAGTTTTATTCCTAGCTTATCTTTCCCTTAACTGTCAAAAATAAAACCATGAAGCAGGTCAAAAAATACTGGGGTTTTAAAACCTCCATTCAAATGATCAGCTATTGGCACTGCTACTGATAGGATGCATCCATCTTCCCTAGCTATCCCTGCTTTAGATGTTACATACCCATTTTTTCTCACATCACTAGTTTCTAATCCCTTTTCAGGGTATTTAATAGTAAAGGAAAAAGAAAATGTATATACACATACAGTTTCCTATGGACTAGTTACTTATCCTAAGGCTACTCCATATGCGAAGACTAACAAACCCAAGATATCAAAAAACATGGGCAGTGATTTTTATTAGTAATCTGTAAAAATACTATCTGAAAATCTATTTCAGTTGACTTCATATTCAGTTTATAACTCCACTTAAACTATCTGCTTTAAACTTCAGGCAATTGCAGGAAGGTGCTCAGGTGAGATCACTTAGTTGAGAACAAAAGGAGGCAGGATTACAGCTGCTGAACTGTGGTACTACAACACTGAAGCAGCGAACACATCCTAACCCCAGAGAAGTTTATTTTGATTTTTGTAGCTGGGTTTTCTGTTTGTTTGTTTGCTTTTAAATATCAAGAGTGCTGAAAGTGGTGTAAAGTAGTATTTAACAAAGGCTTCATATTTTTCTTAGGTAAAAAAAAACCCAAACCAATTTGTAAATGCAGGTTGTACTTTTTGATGGCATGTTCTTTGATAAAACAGATTACCAAAGGTAATCTCTAATCCTTCATTTTGCCTTTTTTTTTTCCCACACTGTTTTCTGGCCTGCTGCCAGGAGGAATATATCATCTGAGTACAGGTTGGGAAGCCTCCAACTGTACTCCTCTAACTGCCCTAGTTCATGTGCCTATCGCTGTCAGAAGCCCTAGACTATTCAGGACAGTGGCTTGTTTGAATTCTTTCAAGGGTTGCTCCTTGGTAAATTCAGGAGGAATCACCTTTTTCGAATGCAGGACAGCAATATAAAAACATAGGAACTACTGTATTAGTTCAGACTAAGTATCCATCTAGCTCAATATTCTGTCTTCACCAAAAGCTATTAGTGTGTGACCAGTGAAAATGAGAAACAGAAAAAGCACTTTGAACATTTTCCCCTGACACTTTCATAGCCATGGAATATTTTCATCTCAGGAGAATTCTTACATGTTTAATCTAGACAGTGTCTCCCAACAGGTTTGTTTTCCAACTCCTTGCCCAGCTGGTCCCTCTGGATTCATGCAGAACTTTTTGCACTAACACCCTTTAGTAAAGAGTTTCACAGGTTTATCACCCCCAGGGTTTCATCCCTGGCCATCACCTATCAATTCAGACATGAAGCTCTTTTTGCCCAGCATGCACCACTTCATTTTACCCCACATTGAATTTTATCTGTCATTTTAGTGTCTTTGAGAATTAATTGCACAATGTCTGTCTGCAGTAGAAAGTCCTTACAAACAGAAAAAAACCCCTAACAACCAAAAATCAGGTCTCTGCATTTCAAGATTGTGTTTATTTCAGTTTGCACCCAAAGTTCTACTCTAAATATATCCTGCTCCTTGCTGCTTCTATACTCCAAGTTACTCTATGCAATGGTTAAATGAAAAGGTACACACACCGTGAAGAACTGTATCATATTGCATAAGGATGAGACAGTCCTAATACTGCCATTTCCCAGCCTTTTGTCTGCACAATTTAGTAACTTTTTAAAAGTTCCTTTAAGAGTATTTTTAAACACATTATCAAGTGCTATGTCCTACATACAGCTGAATTTTTAATACCATCTTTATAAATGACATCAGTAGTTTGGACTCTAACAGGAACAGCACAGAATGTAGGCCTTCCAAAGGGAAGATCATTAATGATGACTACAGGATGCTTTCTAACTTGTCATTTGCAAGAGAAGATGAACTGTATCTTTCATTGGAATTAAGATTCAGACTCATAATGAGTGTAAAACTTCATTTTTTTTCAACAGAAATGGTTTGCAGCATGGTAATTTTGTCCTTTTCCAATTAACACACCATAAACCCTAAGACTTCAGTGAAGGCTCTTTTGGAAGGATCTGGAAAAAGTCTTCTTTAAATAGGTTTTATGATGGAGTTAATGCCTAAAAACATGGAACATTCAAGTAAGATATTTAAAAATATTCAGAAGAACATGTTTAAAGATTAGGGAATTGCCTTTAGATGTCCCATTTCAAGATATCTGCTACTCCTTCATGCATCTGTGAAGTTCAGTCTATCTCAAATATGCAGGATTATTAAAACTTGAACCTGAAACATTTTGCACAACACTGACTTGCAAATCAGGAAGAGCAAAGGCAGTCTATGTCTTTTCTGAAGAGGGAAAAAATTATAATTTTTGAGTGCTTCAATGTAATTTATTATAACACATTTTGTAATAAATTATACTACTTGAAATCTGAGCAATTTTCTACAAAATTGCTGAAAGTTCACAGTAAATCTGCAGCATGTGAGAGGCATACAGGTAGGATTGATTTTTTTAAGGAACAAAACAAGTATTTTTATTTTTTTCCAATTTGAAGCAGAATGCATTGTAAGTACATTAAGTTAAGGCATTCTTAGCTTTTCCCAGAATATATTTCACACTGCCTGCTACTAAGCTCAATACATCCTGGTCTTTTGTCTCAGAGTAGTGTCTGCACTACAGCCTATGCTAAACAAAATGCCTATTGGACTGATAACATATATAGGGGGTAATATATTAGAAAAGTGTTTCCAAGGGCAGGTACTCAACAATGCAACAAACAAAAAATCCTAGAAACATTACAAGAAGACTTGGGCAAAATTCAACTAATATATTTAACAAGAGTTAACAACAAACAAACAAAAAAGTTATGGGTAGTTTTTGGTTGGCTGGTGTTTTTTCAGGTATTTTTCTCTCAATGTCTGATACTATATACTCAAGCACATCTGTCAGCTAGTACATGAAACCTACTCTAAATCCCACTGTGCTGACATTCAGTATCCACCACAACCTTCCACTGAAGGAATTTCTTTCAGAGGTAGATGAATACCAAGAGAGCACCCACAAAAGTTGCCAATCTTAATCAGGAAATTGAGCAAGCATAAAGTACAATGCAGAATTTCAAATGAAATCAGGAGTGGCTTCTTTTAAATGAACTAGACTTCTTTCCCTAAACAGGACATGGCAAATATTTCAGTCTTGTGGACTGGAACTTGTGAAATTATCTATAGAGAGAACACTGAACCTCTGTATAAGAAAAGTTTCCGAACCCCAGAGGTTCAAACTACCTCACAGGCAACAGCCAAGAGATGCTGACCTTGAATCTGGAATTCTTTCCTATTAAAAATAAATGAAAAAAGACTAATTAGGTTCATGAATAATACTAATTTGGTATTAAAAAAAAATAATTCAGCAATACAAAAAAGGCATTTGGAAACACATTAAACCTATTTTCCCACGAATGTTGACATTTTAGGTTTTCCATGACATCTTCAAGATAAAAGGTCCTTTTAAAATAATATTGTTATATCCTGTTTGCATAAAAAGAGGAACAATCTTTTTATCTGCTCTCTGTCTCATATTTTTTAAGATTTTTTTTATATTTTGGATTACTTTTGTCCTTTAATTTATTCTACTTCTCATATTATTTACCATATAATTTAAGGGAATATCACAACTTGTATTCAAAAAAAGGTAACTCCTCTTGGATTTCTCAAAGAGCAACCCTTGAAGGAATTCAGAATAAACTACTGTCCTAAACAGATTCAGACTTTTGGCAGTGGTAGGCTCATGAGCTGGGACAGTCAGAGGAGTACAGTTTGAGGCCTCCCACAGCTTCAGAGCTATGCTCAGATGATATATTCCTCTGGGAAGTAGGCCAGAAAACATTTCTGTGCAAAAAAAGGCAAAATGAAGGACTAGAGATTACCTTTGGTAATCTGTTTTATCAAAGAACATGCCTTCTTATAACCTGCATTCACTAATGGATTTGCTTTTTTTACCTTTATGAAAAATATGAAGCCTTTGATAAATGCTACTTTACACCAATTTCATCTACCTTGAGATTCAAAAACAAAGAAACAAAACCTCCAGAAAATCTAAAGAAGAAAAAAACCTTACACCAATCCACAACCTAATCTACAAAAGCCAAGAAGAGTGGGAGTGCTTAAGTTTGTTGGACAGTACAATTTCAGAGGCAGGGTTGTTCTCCATTCCCTGTACACATATATGCTAACTGGGAATTTGAATCTCTGTGATAAAACCTGGCCTCCTGTATGACACTTAATAGGTCACATCAGACATTTCATAAAAACATGCCTAAAAGGGATGTAATTGTGAAAATCTACCACTAAATTCATCATCACTTTGGGGTCTATTATCTCTTTACTCTTTCATCAGTTGTGACAGTTAAGAAGAATTTCATAGCCATTGCTCTGAAATCACTTTTCCTCCATTTTAAAATAATCTATGACCTACTTCTTGATCTCACAATTATTTATTTTGTTACTTATAACATGTTGCATCCAAAAGCTAAAGCATTCTCAAGGCCAGTGCCAAGACTTTATGACAATGTTTCAAAGACCAGGTGCTTGCAAGAGGCAGGAGGCAGCAAAGTAGGAATTGGTATGAATGATATTTGGTTTGCCATCTTCAATGAGAGAATATGTTTCACTTGTGGAAACACATCAACTTACTAGTTAACAGAAATCATGGGAAATTAAAAACTTTGTTTAAAATACTATCTCTTTTCACTACATCTTGCTATCAATCATAGTGACTTGCTGTAAAAAAAAACCTGAGATCTGGATGTATTCATGGACAGATTGCCACTTAAAACCCATTGCAAAGATTTATACAGCATTTACCTTCAAGCAAGAGGGTAGTTTCATTAATATTGGTTCCAGCTGAGTGGACTATGAAGCACAAGTCCATACTCATGTATTATTACAGACAGCTATATGAGACCATTTTTATTTTAAACATTAAGATTTACCACAGAACAGGTCTGTGGTGCTATAAATGGTTATGAAACACAAACTATAAAACCAGTAATCAACAGTGACTCCTTAGCCAGGCCATAGCCAGTAAACCCAGTCTCCTTCCTATATCAATTTATTTTGTTTTCTGATCAATGCAATCACACCAGCTGCAGCAGAGCTTGTACCAATGTGTAGATTAAATATATATTCAACATGCCAATCCATGAAGGGATGGATTTGATTCAGTGCAAGTACTTTCAACAATATGTAGCTCCAAACTATGAAGTATAATTTAAATATTAAGGAACACCTGAAAAAGACACTAGAAGCCAAATCACATCAACAAGAAAATAAAATTATGTTCAACATTGTGCTTCTTACTAAATATTTACATTTTGAAATGAATTGGTCACTTGGGAGAGAAAATTGCCTGTTTCTAAGAAGTTAAATAAGCACACTTTTTTGTTTCTGATATCTATACTAAAGTTTTGAATGCTCAAGATAGAAACAGCAATATTTTAATATACAAAGTATAACTTTCTAACACTTTCAATTAGGATTTCTCATTAATCTTCATTAATTATCAACAGAACGAATTATGCATTAAAGTTTTCAGGGTGAACAGTAAGCGGTTTGCAACAGTTGAGGTTACTGAGCAGGACTGGGCTATGCAAGAGCCTAACAGTGAAGCTCAGCCTCCCTTGGCATTTCAGGTATTATCAAATTATCCTGATCTCATTTGCCACATCATTTGAACACGATTTCAACTTAATAAGAGTAGTAAGATATCATTGCCTGTAGTAAAAACAAACTGAAAATCTCCTCAGAAGTATCTCAGCTCTTCCTAAGAGTGGGGATTTTTTTGCTTTCTTGCTTGCCTTTAAGGAGACATGTCTGAGGCCACTCCACTTGGCTTTTTATCATTGAATGCACGGCGCTTAATTGTAAAAAAAACTTCTCTTAGTGATGGCATATGAATCAGTAGCCACAGCAAGTCTTGAAACAGTTTCGAATTGTGAGCTCAGAAAGGTTGCAGCACAAATGTCAGTCTGAAAAACAAGAGTAGTGTGTAGATGGGAAAGGAAAAGCTCAGATGACTTTGTGAAAAGAGTATTGCTATGCATTTCTAACACATCTTTCTTCTTGCATCATATATTATTTAATTTCCATAGCAACCCACAGGAGCAAGAAGCCAGTGTTTTCAGAAAAATCTGAATTGATACAGTTCACAAAAGAGAAACTACAATAGACTAGGAATGATAGAGAAAATAAAGTCAGGGAAATTCTGTTACCAGACACTCAAAGTTATTAAAAAGCTGTGTCAGATTTCCCTAAGTTACAAGTTACCATAAGTTATAAGTTACAAGTACACACTGTCAGTGTTTGTGCTATGACTTTTACAGCACTGCAACCCCAGATTGCATGCATCAATTCTTCCTCTTATTACTGAAGAGTCAACTTTGCTCTCAAATCTTTTCATCAGTGCCAAAATAAAAAACACAACCAGCACATCACCACGAAACAAACAAAAATAACCAGCTGAAACTTTCAGATGACTTTAAATGAATGGCTTTTAATTCTCAATAATTGTGTTAGCATAATTGGATATCATCTGCTGATGCTGGACTTGCAGCTCTGCAAGGGAAAAAAAAGTAACTGAAGTCTAGAAAGCACAATTATATTTTATAAATACAGAATTACATCATGTAAGTTATCATATTTGTCAGCTGTTGAGAACAGCCATAGAAAATGTTGAATTGTGAGAAAAGTATATTTTCCAACATGATAAGAAAACTACAGCATCTGCTCAGTCTAGTTTAGAAACCTTCCCTGGTACTGCACACTTTTTCCAAGGTTACAGAAAAAAAATTACCTAAGGAAAGCTGACAACTACTGTTTCAAATTCCTTATGGGCAAAGCACAAATACTTAAAATTTCCTACAAGATACTATAACATCCCATTGCCAGTTTGCAGCTGATTTACATCTTTACATAAGCAAAAGCAAGCCTCCAAGAAAAAGAATGTCGTGTGCTTGTCAAAGAATATCAGTCCAACAAACAGTGAAAATGAAAACCATAAGATTTATCCTGTGTGACCAATGGGTCTTCTCAGCAAAACCTTTAACACATACAGGTGGAAGCACTCGCACCCCAATCTGGGTTCGTGTGTGTTAAGGCTTAGAGAACGCCCGACTGTCTAAACACTGTAACATCAGACTGTGTTCTGTTTTCATTATGCTCAGCCACAAAGTAGTTCACAGATTTTCTTTTATTATTATTTATAAGATGAAAGGAATGAGAATATAAAACAATGACAACCCTGTATTATCCTTAGGCAATTCTCCTGTTATCATGCTGAACAGCTCGACTACAGAGAAAAACAGTCATTACCTGTGTGAAGAGAACCTGTGATTAGCCTGAGAAGGTACTGAGCAAATTTCATTATTTCCCGCTTACACCGCTTCCTACAGCCACTCATCTTAGGCAGCGGGGTATTCCTCTGAGGAGAGCCTGAAGACTTTGCCAATAAAGGGAACAGTTTCTGCCAGCAAACTTCTGGGGCAGTTCAGAGCCTCGCACGGCCTCGCCGCCTCCTCACGGCCGAGCAAACTCCCGCCGATCTACCTCGGGCGGCTGCGCAGGGGAGCCCGCGGCGGCCGGCGCTGCGTGGCGCGGGCGCTGCCACAGCCCGGCGCGGTGCGGCACGGCACGGCTCGGCTCGGCAGGACACAGCNAGCCCTGCACAGCACAGCACCGCCCCCGGGAGCCGCTCCGCCCTGCGCTCCTCCCGCGAGCAGCAGGCGGGCAGGTGGGCGCCGGCCGGGGCACGGCTCTGCTCCGCTGCCGCGGTGCTGGGCGAAGGCGAAGCCAGCAGAGAGCAGAGCCCCGCCCGGGCCGGCCGCGCACGCCGGGGCCGAGGGGATGGATGGTCGTGGTCTGCCTGGCCTGCGGGAGTGTAATCGAGGTGTGAGCTGGCGGGGCTCCCCTCCACCTGCCGGCCTCGGGGCCCCTAGCCTGCTTGAAGGTCACGGAAACGCCAGGGCGCTGCACACCTGTACAGCAGGAAGAAGGAAGCAGAAACCCTGCTGGTACCTCCGTGCGGGGAGCTGCCCCCGCTTCCCCGCTCCCTAACCTGCGGCAGCTGGGAAATCGGCTCTGGCACTAGTTCGAATGTCTACAAGAAAGTCTTGTTAGGAAGCTACCTGTTCTCCTTACTGTTCCCTAATAAATTCATTGTTTTCCAACTTGCCGAGAAGTGTTTCTCATTAATAAAAATTAAATGCTGTAGTCTATGTCCATAACCACAGAACCCAAGGAATATGTTTTCATTTCCCTTGGAGTACTTCCCTCATAGAGAGAAGCTCTATTGCATTAGAGGGTGATGCAATATGTAACGTCTAATACAGTTAAAAAAATAAGAAACAACCAAAAAAACCCCACCAAAAAACAACAACAACAAAACAACCACCAAACAAAAAACCTCAACCCATTAAGGAAAAGCTAAATAGAAGAAAATCATCAGCTGATCTAATTTTAATGACAGCACTGACCATAAAACATTTTGGTGAATGCTTAAAAAAAATTTACAATACACACAAATGCACATCTTCAAGCTATTGTCTATATTATGCAGTGAGCAGAGATAAATACATTATAGACACAATACATCAACGCATTATCAAAGTTGCAGTTAGATGACACAGTTTCTATCTGACGAACAAGCATGCTGTCTTATGCTTCCTGTAAAGCTACACAGATAATGGAAAGAACCAAAATGAAATATCTCACAGAAGCCCCCAGGTTACTCCAACACAGGGATTAGTCTGAGAAGGATATGGGTAAATTCCAGTATTTCATGTTTGCATTACTTCCTACAGTCACTCATCTTAAGCAGGAATTTCTTGGCACAGTTTTTTTCTGAAAAGACACAATATGGTTTAACCAAAACCCCCCAAACCCAGAAAACCTCCCACAAAAACCCACAAACAAACCAACCAACCAAGCAAACAACCAACAAAACCCCCCAGCCTAATACCTCCCCAACAAAACTCATCAAATTCTAGTACTGAGGTATTGGAGACGGCAGTGAGCCTTACAAATAAATTTCTGAACTCCTCTGGTCTCTGAAAGGAAAACTCCTCAAATAGCTGTTAGAGGTGAAGAGATACTGAAACCAAAAGTCTGTATCTCTTCTTTGGAAGAGGACTGGACAGGCCAGTGCAAATGGCTCTGAGCTGGAGTCCTTGACCTTTTTAATCCTTTGACATCTCCAATAGCTTTATAGAATTTTCACTAGCAGTGTTACTTCAAAATAAGGAATTGAAAATAACTGAAGCTTAAACAACTGAAATACTGGTTTTCTAAAGCCATAAGCATGAATCACCAACATCATGTGTTGCTCTTCCTCCACCCAAAAAACCCCTTCAAATAAAGCTGTACCAGTTCTAACACTGTTTCCTAAGTCCTTTATATTTAAACACAGCAATAACACTAATTTCTACCTAAGGAAGAGTTCATGAAGGATTTTTGACTAGTTTCACCAAGATATCTTTTTAACAATCAGTGCAGTATTTTGATAGCATTGAATCTCAATGTATCTCCCAATATTTTTCTGGTCAGCAGGAAAGACTAAGACTAAAGGTTTGGGTTTTTTTCCCAAATCAAGAGAGCAGATCAGAGAAAAAGGGACAGGAAAGTTAGAACAGAAATAAAACCACCATGGTACTTTTGAAAAATATAGTAAAATAATATGAAGGACAGTTGGACAATATCAACTTCTATATATGGTAAATATACAAAAAAGAAATATTTTTTAAATTGACAGGGCACACTAAGGTCCTCAGTCAGAGCCAGTCTCCTTGCACTGAGGTATAAAAATACTTTTTATAAGCTAGGTCCATCCCTAATAATTCATAATCCATAGAGCTGAACTAAAACCCATGGAAAAAAGATCCTCTTAACGTCAGAAGGGTCTGCATCGGTTCCTAGAAATTCTGACTTTACAACCAGGTACTTAGAAAAAACACTATTTGAGTACAATGGAGGAGAAATAAAAGACATGCTTATATAACAAAAGTTGTTTACAGACATTAAAAATAAAATTTTAAATTCTTAATTAATTTTATAATTTAAAAAAAAAACAAGAAAAAAATGTCAGGAAAAATTAAAATCTCTTTGTAAACTGGATTTTCAAATTGTTTCACCAAGTCCAGTTTGTGGGCTCCAATAACATAAAATACAAAGTTACTTTGTTTTGAAGTACTTGGCAAGAATGAAATTATTAGGGAGGAGACATATGCAGTTTTTGTAAAAGACTGTCAACAGCTGCAGTCAAGTTTAAAAGCAAAATGGAAACATTTCCCTGAATGTACAAAGCATGCTATAGCACAGCTGGGACAAATTAATTGATAATAAGAAAATATTTTCTTCCTTTGAGGATTTCTACACAAAACTACAAGACAAATCTTAAAAATCTTTGTCACCATGGCAAGAAAGCAGTGCAAAACCAAAAATGTATGAAATTAAATTCTATTTACTCCAAAGATTAAATTCCACTTGCATCTTAATAACTTCAGTTAGGGCCTTAGCATCACAGGTCTATGCCCCAGGCCCACCTGCTGTCAGCTAAAGTGCAACCTAACCATCCTTACAGGAGGGTACACGCTGATAAACCTTTAGTCTAACACTACAAAAGAAAAGAACCTACACCAATATTGTAGTTCAGAGCTGATCATTTTTCAGCAGGTATGTATCAGTATTTCTTTAGTTGTTCCTGTGTAGGAGTAGTATTTCACTACAAAATAAACCCGAAATAACACCAAAAGAGAAATACATTCCCAGCAACATCAAAACACATTTTAAAATAAGTAAAGAAGACCAATGGTTTTTAGATTGCTTAGGTTGCTGGGACAATGTCTATGACCCTTCTTTCAAAAAAGAAAAAAAACATAAACCCCCAGAGCATTGCATGTCTCAGAACTGACCACTGCACTAGAGTGGCATAAAATGGTGAATAATGCTGAATTAGCTAGCATTATATTTATATTTTGAGAGAGAAAAAGTTACTAAATACAGATTTATTTTAATAAAAAAAAAATCTATTAAAACATTCAAAAAGGCATAAATGTGGCTGTTTTATCATATTAAGTAACAATGGCAAAGACTCAAATGCCAAAAGCACATATAATAGTTTAGGGAGAGAGGAGAAAAAAGCTCCATCACAAATATTTGATGAGAAGAAACCCATAGAATAAGGATGACAGTGCATGCCAAATATAAATTTGCTAGTCTGGGAATAAAAAATTCCAGCAGAAGCTGAAGTGACATATACAGAGCACAAGTTGATTGGCTTCCTGCAGGCAATTTGCCTTGTAAACCTCTTTCATTTGCACACAATCCTCTGACTTCAAAAAACAAAATTTCTTCCTGAACTAGCCCTTGCTATTGACTAAAAGCAAATTGAAATCTTACAACAAAAATCAACTCAATTAAATGCTTCAACCTCATCAGAAAGGGTAACCACAGGAAGTTATCCAGGAACACAGAAAACCTGTACAGTTTCCTCGATGTTGACTCCAGAGGCTTGTAAGAGCTTTTTTTTTCTTAATGCAAATACTGAATTCAATAAATGATTTTTTTTAATCAAAGGATTCTTAACCTTTTTATTTCAAACAGTGATATTTACAACCTAAGCACATGGCAAGCAATAACAGATGGGCAGAAACAAACAGATGGGTGAGCACAAGGTAACAGCAAGATGTTTATGATAGATCATAATAAACAGCTGCCACACGTAGATGGCCATCAGCAGATCTCGTTTCAGTTGCTCCTTGCCTGTCATAAAAGTAAGGGTCCTCTTAAATCACAGTCCCTACTGTATTTATTTTAATAGCTCTTCTGTGGGCTTATACTTCTTGACTTGACAGTATTGTGCACTGAGGTATCTCAAGTTCGCCATCATTATTCAAGTGGATGCAGCAGGATGAGAGTCATTCATCACTGAAGTCACTGGAAACCGCAGAAGGAATTCCAAATTATTCATGATGTCCATGAAAATATCAGCTACCACTTTTAGCCACAGCCAGTGAATAGCAACAAAAATTCTCTTGCACGTCATTTGCCCAAATTTAGTCTTGGATATTAACACAGACCAGAGATGGTTATGTGACAGAAGATGATCTGGGGAAGCAGAGATGCAGGCATATGTTCCTTTCCTAACTGATTAGCAGTAACATGCGAGCTAAATTTACTTAGATTGAAATGATTATTGTTCTTTGTTGTCTGTCCTAAATGTTATAGTGACAACAAGGAACACGAAACTATTTCTTGCTCCATGTATTCCATATTAAAATGGATGTTTACACGGAATGTGGACATGATCTTGTTCTATCTTGTAGGAACAATAACTTCCACAGAGCCCAGGACAGAGAGTAAGAGTGCTTCCAATGTTCCTGATTATGAATACAGACTTATTTACCTTCTTCAATTTTTTTTAAACTCTTCATAGCAGAATCAAAACCTTTTCTATTCACCCAACTGTTAGTTATCCAAACTGCACACAATGTTTTTAAATGTGGAACACAAAAGAGTAAGAAACCTTTATCCTGGCCTACGCTACTGAAAATTAATACAGTCTTCCTGCTTTTGTCTATAGTTTTTAATTTCTCCTGAAAGCTTGCTAAGAATAATATCTTCAAACAGCTCTGTTGATGTGTTTAAAATAGGACTACAGAGAAATGACTGCTACCTCACACTGTTTGCATAATATCAACAAATTATACATGTTCTCTATTCTGATAGCTAATACCTGTATAAAATAAATTACTTTCATGTTGTAATAGTCCCAGACTTTATAGGTTCAAACTGAATTTTCTAATACATTTATGTTAACAAATAAAACATGTTGGGTTAGCCCACCAGAATGTTTGACCAGTGTTACAGAAATACTTAAAACATTTATCTCTATTTTTCCTACCTTCCTTGAGCTAGCTGCTCTCAGAATGCCTTTTTTTACCTACTCAATGTCCTTGAAGCTTACCCCAAGGATTCGTTTTCACACAACACTCTAAGATGATACTGCAGACAGTCAACCAGGAGCTACAGCTGCCTCAACCTCCCCCATGGTCCACACTTGCTTAATTAAATATTCATCACCCCTGAATGCTGCAGTGTCAAACATGAGCAACTTCCCAGCCTGACCTCCTACAGCCAGCTCATGGTTTGTACTGGAGAATAAACAAGACTGGAACTTACCTGCTGAAACGTAAAATGGCAAGAACTAAACAAAGACTACTGTAGAAATGGTAACTGATTATAAATCCCAGGTTTTATCTCTACATTATCAGTTATGAAAGAAAAGAAGTTAAGCAGAAGGAAAGTGTTCCGAAGATTTTACTCTAATTTTTTTTCCCTTCTTGTTTCTTGTAGTTTTGTAAATAAAGTTTTCTTCATACCCTTTAAGTTTTAATCCTGTTTTATCCTCCTCCTAACCCATATCTCGCACCAAAATATAAGTCCACTAATAAATTTAACCAGGTCTAAACACACCACATGCAGTTTTCATGTTGCACATTAACTTCTGTGCATGCATTGTAAAATTGTCACTGCATAAGCCAGAGTACTAATTTTTAATGTTCAATAGATATTGAATACACATATGTGAAGTTGCATCTGCAGTGTTATCAACAAATGCTGTGCAGACAACTAAAATATTATCTTCCTTCTAAGACAGATCCTGTTTTGTATGTATAGTCATACCTTTCAGCTTAAAATTACATTATTTCTGAGTATTCTCAAATGAAAAAAATATTGAGGCATACTATATCAAGCACATGAGATTTTTTTTTGTTACTTTGGACTCTTAGTTCCATTTACAAGAAAGTTGGGGGTTGCCTCCAAGAGAAAAGATAAAAGTTTTTATAACTAATATAATTGTATCAGACTCTGCACATATTTATATCCATACTTAATAGAAGAGAAATCTGAACAGAAAAAAACAGAAGGAATCATCTTTCTTGTTACAGAAACCATAGGTGTGATTGTCTATAAATGCCATAAATCTTTGAGATTTGATATAACTAAAACATATCCATATCACATCTATACAAAATAAAAATAGTGTAAAGGTTGTGTTTTGATCCCAAAACCTACATTAATCTGTTAAAGAGAAAAGCATCAGAAATTGACTGTAAACCAGATAATACTGGGTATGCAGCATTCTTAAGACAATAGAATAGGCATCATACCAAATCAGCCCTGAGAATCCTGTAAGTATAATAACTAGTACATCTTAGGCCAGTAAGTAAATATATTCTGAAGAAGCTTGTTTTCACTACATATATGTATTGACATCTATGTATGTATAAACTTATCTGAAATACACATATATATATATAGTTTAAAAAAGGTTGACTTCATAGCCTTAATAATTATCTGTTGAAACTTATTGCAACTTATATGCCCCTAGGATTTCCCATAAATGGTCAAAATCTAGATTTCTTCTTCCAAGTCAAGGGCTTCACCATAGTTTTCATGTGTTTTCTTTCCCCTTTTATGCTAGTTATGGGTTGATGCTCTAATTAACTTAAAATTTAAGATTGAAAAATGCATATCCTTAAATTTTCACATCCTTAATCTGACATGAATTGCAGTGTATTTGAGTGAATATACTGCAACTCTATCTTAGGGAGGAGAAAGACCAGAAGAGAGATACCACAGTACAAACATTTCTTCAAAGCCTACATCTTGGTTGAAGCAATTTTGCAACAACTTGCCTTCATCCAAACTTTGATTCTGATAATTATTAAATATGAAGCACCAGTGTTGACAGCAAGTTAAACTACCACACTGCTTGGTCTGCAGTCTCTCTTTTGCCTCCTGGCAGAGTCCTTCTTCTCCAGATATTGAGAAGAAAAACAGTTTATCAGTATTCCTGTGGAATTCTTCAGTAATGCCCTTTGGGGAACAGGACTGGATTTTACAGAATGGTTGTGATAGTAATAAGGATCCCTAGATTTTCTTCCCACATAATACAGCCGATGAGTATCAGCTTGTGTGATGTCACACAAAGTATATAAAATTTGACTATGACATAGAGGAAAAGAATTTTAAATAGACTTAGAATTGATCTGATCATATCTATGGTTTGATAAAACTGAGCTGAACCTTGCTCATGAGTAATAAAGAAGGTTTATATGCACTCAAAACTCTACCACTCTAAACTAAATAATAATTTTTCTACTCTGCAGTCTTATTTTCATTACAGGCAAAAAAAATATATTCCAAAAATAATTTTGTTATCATTTCGAGGCAACTGGAAATTCAGGTAGGCTTCACGATGCAGATTAAGCCTGAAGAAGATACCCACTGTGTGCTTCAGGAGGGAAATGGTCATCAGGGATATGAATCAGGGTATCACACCCATTTAGCATTGCTGGACCTTTAAAGGAAACATCTCAGTCTTTGTTAGGGTCGTGAAGTTGAAAACTACATACAGTGGGTGGATTTTGAGTGCCTTATTCAGTATCTATTTAGTATCATTTGTTTCTCTACCTTCTACCACGTATTCTGCAACCATACAGCCATTTCTCTGACAAGTAAGGCTTCAGGCAAACCTCCCTCATCTGCCCTTTTCATACCACTTTAAATCAGCCCCTAGGAACCAGTGATTAAGAGGCAAAGTAAATCTTTGAGATTAAAAGCAGGAAAATGGAGCAACTAGGGAATTCAGTCTCACATGTGACTCAAAGGCATCAGGGAATTTTTGGCTCCCAGGTGGGAACACTTCGTGGTAGGGCAGGTAGTTGGGACCATGTGCATGAGACCTCAGGAAACTGTTGAAATTGAGTATGAAATTATTGCAGTCTCGTAGCCACAACACTCTAAGATGTGATCAAATAAAGGCCTTAAGCATAAACACAAACCATTTTTCATCTCTATAGCCTAAGGAAGTGAACCAGTGTGATTATGAACTCAGCTACTATGAAGTTACAAGTCAGTGACCATGATAATAACCTGTATATGCTCAAGGTGAGTAAAGAATAACTTCATCAATTGCCTGTAAATAAATATCTGACTGAAGCCTAGAACAAGAAGATAAGTCAAAGGCTGGTGATAAGCACAACTCCAAACTCTAAAAATCAGTACAAAGCCTGATTTTGATATAATACACACATACATTATATAATCAACACTGATAATCAGGAATATAAAAATACAGAGGAATAGCCCTCCTCGTATCTCTCACTGTGAGGAGAAGAAATACTGCTAGAAGAAAACAACATCTGTACACTAGAAGAATGATGGTAAACTTTAAACTTCATAGGGTCTTATACAGTGGATATGAATATTAGTTCTGTTTAAGCCTTGCATAAATTTCCTAGTTCATATCAGCTGGTCTGTGCCTCAGTATAGACCTTCAGTCACCAAATAGAAATCATGCTTTGTATTACAGAAATTATGACATCAAACTTTTTCCCATCAGAACAGGACAGCTATCTTTACTGTAGGAAGTGTATTAAAAATGGAAGAGATAAGCTCTCCAGTTAAAAAAAAAAAAGCTATTAGAGTTATCTTATGTCCAAAGAACAAGACTGAGGAGAGGGAGAAAAATCCCACAAAAAGCCCCAACACTCCCTTACAATTTCCAATACACAGCTAACTTGTCAGGTATAAGCATCTTAATTGCAAAGATGCCCTTAGCAATTTTGTTCAGGTATTTATGGTATGTCATACAGTTTTCATTCCTTTCTATTAGATAATTACACTCTCAACTTCAAGTTCCTTTTGATTTAGTAATCACATTTTATCCTACATTATTTTACCTTATCATTATCTAGACTCCTTCATATGATGTCTTCAGAGATAACTTGGATAGGTCATATTTTAATACCTCACCTCTTTGATTTTTTCACTCAATAAAAGAAAAAAAAATGATGAAAATACATAGATAATTGACATCTTAACATGTTGATTTTTTTTCTTGAAGGCAAAACATTATTCTGAAATCAACTGTTTTAGTGGATATTGCTTTGGCTTCTTTGAAACATTCCATCTTTTGAGAAAAAAAAAACAGTGGAAAAAGTCATGAGTGGTTTGTGTGACTGCCTTGCTGTTGGAATCCAAAATATAAACCTCTCTGAGTACCTCAGAGGGAGAAAATAATTGAAACATATTAAACCACATAGACATGAAGTAAGAGTGTAGGTTTTAGTTTTAAGTAACTTCTAATATATCTTAAATGCCTTGAGATTCTGTGTTAGCT
>VWYI01015167.1:0-25124 GCA_013399455.1 Anthoscopus minutus
ATTCATTTAGATTTTGTGATGGCAGCATTTATATTTCTACTTTTAAAAGTTTCTTTCAGCTTGAGGTTTATTTCCCTCCACCTGCTCTCTACACTTGAATTTGCTGAGGGTGGAGATTCTTTGCTTTTTCTCTTGATGGGGTAGAGGGGACTCAAACAGCTTTGCCCTGAGTCCAGTGGGAAAAAATAAGGATTTAATTTTGGACAGGGAAGGAAAAATCAATGCCAAAGGCTCCTCACCCTTCCCTGTCCAGCAGGGATTGTCTATTTTCTCCCCACACATTTAAAAGGAGATGAGACACACCTAAATTCCATTTTATTCCCAAGGGACATTTCATCAATACAGCCAGGGCAGCCCGGAATGCTGCTTCTCTCACCTTCAACTAAATTTTATTCAGCTACTTCAACAATTCTGCATTTTTCATGCATTTGCTGCCTTTTGCAGGGAGCTGTGACCCAAAGCTACTTTGCCTCACAGAGAACACGAAACATTTGCTTTTTGAAGCAGCCACTGGGATAAAGCAGGCTGACTGCCAGAAGGGATTCAGTCATCTCCTTACCATGAGCAGTCAGTGGGCTTGGATGGCTCAGTGCTCACAAAGACATACCTGGAAAGGAAAAGAAAGTTCCCTTTGCAAACACCCTGGGATGTTTTTAATTACTGAGAGCTGATCTTATCTCTGATTCTGTCTGGGGCATCTCAAGCTTAGCACAAGGACCTGGGGAAAGCAGAGGTAAACATGAGACACCTTCCTGCTTTCTTCATCGGTGGGTAGCAGTGATTACTTCTTGCCTCTAGAAAGTGCAGGTTCTATTTCCCCCTTAAGCACAGGGGAATAACTCATAGGGAAGAGGCCAAGACCAGCTGCTGCTTCAAGTCTGCTATTCATCTCTAACTTTGGATAAAATGTAAGGAACTTTGGGTGAAATCTTTAAATTTAGGTTAGGTGTAATTTGAAATTAGCACTGGAATGGATAGGAAAGCTGTCTATGTCAGTGGTGCTGGAGACCCTTTATGGTGTCACTCTTAAGAGTGTTAGCAGTTTAAGTCACATTGATTGCAATGCCATTCTCACTGAAAATCCTATCTGGCATGTATATATTTCTATGGGGACCATAAATATATTTTAAAATCTATCCTTATTATTTGTTTTTTCCTATGAATGGATGGTGCAGATATTTGTACAAAGGAGGTGAACTTTACCCACCTTCATTGATACCTAATCTTGAAACAGCTCATGCTCAATAAAATGAATGTCAGATGGTTTAAAAGCTGCATTGGACCTATGACAGACAGATAGCTTGGAGGGAATAAGAGATGATATTAATGGAATTTGTTCTGTACCTGATATTACTTTGAAGTGGGATAGTGGTGACAATTCTGAAGCCAGAAGGATTAATAAATCTTTTATCTCTTTAACCTGCTATGAAATTTCCTAGTTTCTTTTGTGGATAGTCTTCCTCACCATCGCAAGCATGCATCTTCCAATGAAATCAAATTTTCTGTGTCCAGAGCCTCCAAGACAGAGTTTAACTTTCTACAGCAACACTGATTACATTTAAAGCCTAATGAAGCAAAGCTCTGGACAAAAGACAGCAATTTTCCACCAACACATCAAAGACAGAGATCTAGTGTTCCCCCATGGGTTCTTTCCCCCATTCCTCACAGCCCTGCATGTTTTGGAAGAAGTTAAATTTAAAGATAGGAGGAGATTGGCATCAAACCAAAATTCAACAGAAAATAAAATAGAATTTTTCTCAGGATATTGGACTGTTTCCCTTGAAAGTTTCTTTTCTACCTCAACTTCTACCTCAAAGCCTACAAGGTTTAAATAAGAAAGGATTAACAAATTATTTTATTGATCCTAAGAGTGTTCGTTAGAGGGAAGGATCCAGCACCATGATCTTCTTTGTCAAAACTGTGCTCACATTTTTAGTGCATTCTCGTCCTGGAGAGGCACCATCTCAAATTCCACCCAGAGGTCATCTGGCTTTCCTTGGATTCATCTTATTTCAGCTAGTGCTGACATCCTGAAAGTGAAATATTATCTGTAATGATTGTATTGTTCTTAGCTTCTCTCTTTACTGTCTAATAATTGATCCTTTTCTTGAGCAGCCAGTGCTTAATGCAGAGATGATATCTTCTTTCTGTCTTAAAAGTTCATCAGCCAGTGTAATTCAGCAATACTGATCCTTTGGACCAGACTAATCACAAGATCACACTCTCTGTCCCCAAGCAAACCACGTGGAGAAATGAGAGGAGAAACCCTGGCTCCCCTGCAGGACAGGAAGGATCCTGTAAAATTTCAGGAGCTCCTCCTTAGAGAGGTGGGCTCTTGCTCTCCCTCCTGTTTTTAAAGGATAAGAAAACTTGGTTTTTATGGACAGAAGTTTACTATGCTACTTAATAAGTAAATTAAATAAACTATGTTTATTTATATTTAGCTTCAGGGCCAGGGAATGAGCCCTGTCCCATTTTTCTAGGAGTGCAAACACAGCTGTAAAGACAAAGATCTCTCCCACCCAACCCAACAGTGGCTTCAGGCAGGGAGGAGTTGCAGGTCTCAGGAGTGAGTGAATTCTCCCAGGCTTCTGACCTACTGCTTGTTTATATCATCATCTGTATAAAATTAATATAAATCTCAGAATCATGGACTGGTTTGGTTTGGAAGGGACCTTAGAGATCCCTCAATTCCAAGCCCCTGCCACGGACAGGGGCACCTTCCACTATCCCAGGTTGCTGAGAGCCCCATCCATGGATGGGGCAGCCATAGCTTCTCTGGATAATCTATTCCTGCTCCTTATCACCCTCACAGTAAAGAATTTCATCCTAATATCTCACCTAACCCTGCCCCTTCCCAGTGTGAACCATTTCCCCTTGTCCCATCTGTCCATGCCCTTGTCCCAAGTCCCTCTCCAGCTCTCTTTAGGCACTGGGAGAGGCTCTAAATCTCCCTGGAGTCTGCTTTTCTCCAGGCTGGGCAACCCCAGAACAGAAGAAATATATATCCTGGACAACCCATATAAACGAATCTTACATATACATTGACATTTTATTTATAAATGTGTGCATGTTCATGCACACACACATAAATTTACACGCACAGACACAGACACAGAGAGGTAACAGCCACCAGTTTTTCACTCTTCCACTCAGCTTCAGTCATAGTTTTTTAGTTCACTTTTAGCTTCACAAAACCCTTAGTTTTGGGTTGGTTTTTTTTTTGGACTGTACTTAAGCAGAGAATTGAAGCTCAGATAATCAAAGAAAATATAAAGACCAACACCTTTTACAGACAATCTGTTGGAGTGCAGACCTCTCCCACTGTGAGGCTGACAAACACATTTTCCTCCGTGTTTCCCATCTACTTTGCTCGGCTTCACTCCTGATTTCCTGCAAAAGGCTCTCAGAAATCCAGGGATGAAACAAGATCACGGAGAAATGCTCAGCTTGGAGCCTCCCCAGCTGAGGTTTCTGCCTTTCCCAGGAGACCCTGTGTAATCTCCTTCCATGGCTCACACAGACACCTCCCTCAACACCCCCATGTACAAATAGCAGAGTTCCTGGAGGAACAGCATCTCCAGAGTGGTGAGGGATTGCTGGAAGGGGACATCGAGATGATAAAGGCAGCCAGGAGGTTTTTCCAACTATTTCTTGGGAGACAGCTGGGCTGAGATAATGCTTCTCTTGCACAGAAGGAAGTGACTCCTTGAACCTTCACTTAAGAGGGATGGAAAATAATGTAAGTCCTGTGGTTTACTGCACTTTCTCTTCTTAGGGAAAAAAAAAAGGTGGCTTGTGGTAGACTCTTCTATAGGATTCAGTGACCTTTTATTTGCCTAAAAATCATTAAAAAACCTGAACAGCAAATTTTTCTTCCTAAGTGGCATGAAAAAAGTGAAAGTGGGGAGGAGTGAGTATTTATTTATTTATTCCTTTGCACAGGAGCTTCCTCAGTATTTTTGATGGGTTTTTTTGCTAGTTAACTATTTTGTAAGTTAACTAGGGTCAAAATATAGAATCCTAGAGAAGTGAATAGGCGTATAAGGAAGTTTTTTTCTGTGCATGAAAATTGCAGATATATATATATTATCTACAAATTTCAGATTTTCTAATTATAATGTTAATTTTGAAGCAAAGACAGAAAAATTTCAATAACCTTAGGTTTTATAACATTATTCTCTCTTACAGAGGTTTATGCTTAGCAATATTGTTCTGATACAGACTAACATTTGGGTTTTGAGACTTAAGAGTGGATCATATTTTAAATAGATTTTTGTGTGTGTGAGAATAAGGCAGAATTACATCTGTTTTATTTGTGTAATATGTTGTACTGTGCCTGGTGAATGCTTTTATCACGATAAACTGTGGGGCAAAATAAACTAATAAGTGAGACCTGAGAAAACTAGATGCTCTCAAGGTTCCTCCTGTGGAACAGGTGCTGCTCCTTTTCCACGTCTCAAAGGTTTTAATTTTTTTATTGTACTACATTTTGGGTTTCTTTGTAGTTGTTTGACTTGATCTGAGATTATTTTCCATATCCACAAACAAAGTTTTTTTTGAAATTTGAGTTTTCAAAATTTGAAAAGGGCAAATAGTGACTTAAATAAAGAAAAGTGAGGAGCCTAATGGAATTATGCATGTCCTTATTAAGTGACACTATTAAATGACATACCTAATGCAAATGGTTTGTTCAGAACTAACTTCTGGTTAGATACATTCTAATATACTTAGAAAACTGTGTCAGGCAAAAGACCATGTAATTTGAAAATGCCATTAAATTATGGAACAATAAATCTTTGGGAATCCAATTTAAACTGAGATTGTGTATTGATGTCCATTTTTTTCAAAAGGTATAGCCAAAAGTTTTTTCTGCTGTGTTTAGTGACAGGTAAGGGGTCTTCCTTTGGGTTTTCTTTCATGGAACAGAATTTTGTTGTGGTCATGGGAGAAATATTTTTCTTGCATTTTGTCCTAAGTTTTTTCCTCCATATATTTAGCTGCTAAGAGACCTTTCAGCATCAAAATGTACACAATGAAATGAATCTTCAGAATGACAAAATGTCAAGCCTGTGATACTTTTGGTGCATTTAGTGCTTTTTGTTGATGGTAACAGTCCAACATCCAGTCTGTGACTTCCTACAGCTTTTGTTTGTTGTAATCAAGTCATGTTAATATGAGATATAAATGTATAGAACCATTAATAATTTTAACCACTTTTGAAACACCGCTTACATGTGGGAAGACAAAAAATCTGACATATTGTCAGCCTGCTCTTTAAAAACCTAGATCTCAAATGCAAAAAAACCCAAGTTAACAACAGCAGCAATTTTTACATGGACGTCCTTAAACTCTTGGATATTAGAAGCTGAGACAGCTTAGCTCTCATTCCTTAGTGTTGAAGATTCCCCCTGTTTCCTTCAAAGCTTGAATATTCATAAAATCTGAAGATTTTTCAGTACAGCCTTGTAGAAAATATATGGTTAAGAGTCACAGCTTGTTCCTCTCCTGGCAGCCAAGTGTAACCTGCAGCCTGTTCACCTTCCTGTCACTCTTGTCCTTGGGCAGGACCCTACCTGCCAAATTTGGTGAAATGAATGAATTTCCCTTTCTCCCTCTCCTTTTCCTCCTCATCTTCCCCACTTCAGAGTGAGGAAAATGAGCAGTTCACACTGGCTGGCCAGACTTCTTAAATCTGCCCCCAGACCTGCTGATATTTCTAGATATGGCACTTCTAAATCAATATATATTCAATTTCTTACTCAAATTAGGAGAGGGCTGGGTCCTGACCTGTTTCTTCTCTTTTTTGTTTGGTAAAACCTCACACCTGAGGTTTATTTCCCTGCATCTGATCAGCATCTAACCCCTTTCCTTGATAACAGAAGAGGAAAGAGACTATTATCTCAATTCTTTGTGCAGATACCACCATATAAAGCCAAAGTGTGGAGGATCAGTAGATTCAGGTATTATCACACTTTAACTTTAAATATATGCAATTTTATAAGTTAATTTTCCTGTAAGACAGCTCCAGCCAAAGTCCTGAGCTGTGGGGGTTTCTTGGGGTCTTCTCCACTCCCTGGGCTCCTCAGAGGTTGGTGAGATAATTCCAGATCCTGTTATTTGCTCATGGACTTTCCAACCAAGCTTTCCTTGTCTTCTGGTTACACCCATTATCCTTAGGGACAGGGATGGGCAGGGGATGCCTGGATAATGATGACTCAGTTCCAACCACATTGGCACACTTGCTATTAGCCTTTACCATCTTCTTCCAGTCACTTTTGGAGGCTTTTGTGCTTCTTGATGACCAACAGGTTGATTCCATGCTTTGGCTATTTCCTTGGGGACACCAAAGCTACCAGTTAAAGTTCACGGGCTGATGTTAATAACCAGGTGATTGCACCTAACTCATCCTAACTCCTGCAGCAATGGACTCATCTGTGGTCATTATCAGCTTTTCATCTCTTTTCTCTCAGGTTTGCTCCTGTGCTGCCACAGAGTTTCTGTGCTTCCTCAGTGCTTGCAACTGGCCATTTGACAACTTGTCAATTGACTGCTCAAGCACTTACAGAAAGTGATCTCTGCACAGATTTAAATTATTTATGATAGCAAAGTAGCTGAAAGTTATTGCCCCCTTACCAGGCAAAAGAAAATGTGACTTAAAGCTTCACTAATTGCAAAGAAGGCTCGTGCTGGAAGTAGTCATTAACGAGACAATTCAATATCAGACAATCATAGAATTTTTATGTGTTCACAGTCTGCTGGTGACTAATGATGTTTGCCCAGTCCCACCACTGACTGTAGAATCACCAGTCTTTGGAAGTTTAGCAGTTGTCCATTAGTAGGGGCAGTGAGAAGAGGTGTAATAGATGCAAAGAGCTGAATTTATCTTGTCTCACTTGAAACATCTCAGGTCATCAATTGTAGTCAACTGGCATTTCTTTCCTGAAATAAATGTGAAAAGAAAAGGGGTTTTCTCACTCAGCAGGCAGTGTGGGAGCTTGTTCCATTGTAGCTGTGTAACTCCAAGATGTCTGCATTCATGAAATGAATCCCACCCAGAAGCACTTTCTGGAAGAATGCTAACTGGCTTTATCAGGTGAATGATTTTGTGAATCTCCACAGTGTTTGCTATCTTTGATCTCCACCAATGAGAGCAGTAAACTGTAAATCCCAGTTGGAAGAGTGGGGATATATCTCACACTAGTGAGAACAATTTGTTGCATTTTTTTTCGTCCTCTTCATGTATCTGTCTAAATCTGTGTTTGGTCATCATTTGCTGCTCTCAATTCACACTTTGTTGATAGCAAGGAGGTTGTAGGGTCTGCCTCCCTTGGGAATCTCAGTGGAGCTGCACAGGGTGGAGGTGATCAGACCTGGAGAAGTTCCTTGTAGGCTGCAGTAGAGGAGTAACTGGATGGGCTGCAGAAGGGGCAATGTGTGCTCTCCTTATAGAGAGGTATTTTGGGGGTTGCCTTTTACCTTTCAAATAAAACACAGACCGAGGGAGCTGAGGCTGCTCAGCCCAGAGAAGTTAAGGCTCCAGGGAGACCTCAGAGCCCCTTCCAGTGCCTGGAGAGGCTCCAGGAGAGCTGGAGAGTGACTTCAGACAAGAGAATAGAGTGACAGGACAATGGATTTAAACTGATAGAGGGAAGATTTAAACTGGATATTAGGGAGAAATTCTTCCCTGTGAGGACGGTGAGGCCCAGGCTCAGTGTGCCCAGAGAAGCTGTAGCTGCCCCTGGATCCCTGGAAGCGTCCAAGGCCAGGCTGGACAGGCTTGGAGCAGCCTGGGATAGTGGAAGGTATCCCTGCCCATGGCAGGGGATTAGAACTGAATGATCTTAAGGATCCCTTCCAACCCAAACCATTCAATTATTCTATGAATGCAATATTTTCTTTCTTTTTTATTGTGACAGCTTTCTATAGTGGGAAGACAAGAGGCAAGAGGCATAAATTTAAGTAAGGGAGATCCAAATGGGTTGAGACAGCCAAATGTTGGAAGAGGTTACTCAGAGAGGTTGTGCTGACTCTGTTGCTGGAGATTTGTCTGGGTAAAGCCCTGACCCCATGATTACCCATTTTGAGGAACCTCCTAGGTCCCCTTTCAGTACAAATTATTCTCTGGTTAAAAAGTTACATGTGTTAATATACAAGTGTTAGTTTAATGTGTATCTTAAGAGCCATTATGAAAATGTCAGTTTGGTTTGATTAAATCATCTGCCTCAAAACACAGAAGCGTTTTTGTGCAAAGAGAACTGGGCTACAGAAACGTTGATCTGCTATTAGTTGCATGTTTTATTATTTAGTTCTAGAAAAATTTGGCTTCTCCTCTGGAAATTCAGATGTAGAAAGATTCAACACAGCCCAAGTGAGGCATAGTAACAATCTTCCAAGCTAAAGAAACAAACAAACAAAATTAAATAAGGTAATCCTGGCCGCTCTGATCATACTAATTACTTTGGTCGTGCTGAACACAGGAATAGTCAACATTTTTTACCTCCTTTTGTAACAGATGGTGAAGCCATAAAAGCAGATAATTTAGAACAATTTTATTCATTAACTGGGATTGAATGGGGGTGATTTTTATAGCAATAAAAGGACCAAAAATATCTTTGACAGTAACCTTGTTTCTTGGTCTATTCACAATGAGTATTCTTAAAGAGGAAAACACATTTGGAAGAATACATCCTTAATTTGGAAATATATCCAGCTACATTATTTGGAGTTTGAGAAATAATTCATAGAAAGTATGTTTGACAGTTAATAGAACAAAAAGTGCTATTTTTTTGTTTTGCTAAAATCTTAAGTGCTTTTTTTGTTTGGTGGGGTTTTTTTGTGGTTTTTAATTTAAATAATTATTCTTTGATCATGGCAATTTCATTATTGGTGTTTGGTCTTCAGGAGTTCCAAGGATACAAAAATTTTTAATTTTCAAGAGATGTTAAATATCACCCTGTTTTGCAGGTAGTCTTGAGAAAATGCCAAAATGGTGCTTTGTTTCTTCATAAAGGGAAAAAATGGTTTTGCATTAACATTTTTTCTTCTTTAGGTCAAATTGCTCAATTGATACCTGGTCACATAAAAACTAAATACACCTCAACTGCTTTTTTTGTGCCACCCTCCCTGAGAATATGAGTAGAAGAAATTATTTTGGAGATATTTTTAAAGACACTTGAATGAATCAGGGACGTTTTTTCCCCATTACTCAATTTGTAATAATTGTTAGATTTTTTCAGCATTAGGCTGATTAGCTCAGAATTGCCCATGGATGAAAAGTGTAGTTTTAGCATTTTGCTCCATGGCTTGCAGCTGTTCTCTTGGAAATTTTGCTGCTGACATGTGAGACAACAAGCTCAAGGCTTGTTTTCCTTCCCTTAACATTTGAAAAATTAATTTTTCCATAATTGTTTGAAGCAATTTATAAAACCTACAGGAAAGATATCCCTGCCTGCTCTCCAGCTCTGGCAAAGGACTCCAGGCTCGATGTGCCCTTGTACTTCCTTCTAATTCCCCATCCTTGGCTTTAGCCAGCAACCTCTTGTTTTCCTAGAATCTTCTCTGCCTTGGAATAGTCTTGAGGGAAAATGGAAGGTTACAAGATGATTTCTTGGAAGGGAAGACATAAAACCACAATGAAATCTGCAGCACAGAATTTTAATGGTGAACTTTTGAGATCAGGTAAACTTCTATGGAAGTGGAGGGATGGGTATGTTTGGAAAATTTGGCACACAGCCTAATAAAGTAATTATTATATTCCCTCTGTGCGTTGCACAGAAATTACATCTTTTCATGCATCATTCACAGCTCCCATTACTGATACCACAACATCCAAATTACTCTGAACATCAACAAAACAAACACCACTTTGTCCAAATGAAGGCTTGCAACCTTGCAAGGTGATGTTGTAGATTTTGTTTTTGCTGTAACACTGCACACAGCTTCCAGACTGTTAACCTGATATTGAAAAGTATAGAATAGTGAATATTCTTGCCTGACTGTCCTATTTCTCTTGCAGAAATGATGCTAATTTGTGCTGGGAGCAAGGGCTACTTCTCATATTCATAATTTCGTGTGCTGCTTTAATGGGAGAGGCAGGCAGACTGCAAAAATGGAGCAATTTCACTGCAGTTAGTTTGTCACTGGCCTCCAGCTGTTCTCACAACAATGGTTTCCTACAGCTCAGCAGTGTGAAGTCAACTGAAATCATGTTATATCTGGGGAAAAATGGAAAACCATTGCATGGCTGGAGAAGATACAGGCAGTCAGCACACCAAAAAAAATTGTTTACAAAGTGAAACAAAGCCACTTTGTTCAGGCTGTGTTTTCCTGGGGTGTTCCGTGTAGTGTTGGGAAAGGGAAGGTGGAAAAACAGGTTGTCAGGCAGGAAGACTTAAATTTCAAGATTAAGCTCTCACTGCTGTTTTGGAGTCAAATTGAAGCACACTTGAAGGGGTAGTGGCAGCTTCTGAATGAAAATTCCTGACTGTGTGCCTCTAAAGTGATCTTCTTCTGTGCCTGCTCAGCACTGATCCACCCCAGGGAGAGCCCTCAGCCAGGTGGGATCATTGCACAGGGTGCAGGTGGGGCTGCACTGGCTCAGGACCCTTTGCTGAATTAACAGAGTCTTCCCAGAAGTCATAAGCAAAGAAAATATTCTAGAGAGATCTCCTTGCAGAGCCTGCACTCAGTGTTTAGTGGATGGATTCTATCCAAAACCTGGCCATATTTTTTAATTAAAAATACAAAGTGTTTTTCTAGTCTATTCCCACTTTTTTTTTTTGTTCTGAGAGGAAGGCATAAAATATAAACTTTGTCAGGTCAAGCATTTCCGAGCTCCAGGTCAGTCAGTGCTGACTCTGTGGGTGACAAATTAAATCCTCTTGGATGCTGCTCGTTCCTCTCCTGGCTCCACCAGGATGGACTTTCCATCTGAGTATTCCCATCTGCATTAGTAAATTCAGCACTTGATCCTCCTGTTGCTGACAGCTTCCACGTGTTTGATGTTGCAGTTTGATGGGTTTTACTCTTTCATTTCCAAATATTGGGCTGAACCAGAAGAGTAGGGCTTCTTTTCTGAGCAGCTCAAGAGCATTTAGGATAATGTTTATATTAAATAAATTGCTCCATATACACTCTGAAGTTTATAGAGGTTTGCTCACACCCTATCTGTGCCTATAATTAGAAAAAATACTGAGCAGGCATCTCACTGTAAAGGCTATTAATAATATATTTTCTTCTTTTTTTCTTCTTTTTAGAAGCTGATGGCTTAGAAAGTTGATGCTCTTAGCCATGCATGGGCAAACAGTTAAACAGTTGTTTCATTTCCAGAGCTTACCTGTTTTGGAGTTACTTGTCCTCCTTTCTACTTGTTTCTATTGTTTGGACAGAATTAGTGACAGGAAGAGAAGCATGAAAAATGGCTGAATTCTTGCTACCTGGTACCAACAGCTTCCGCAGGTTCACCCAGGAATCCTTGGCAGCAATCAAAAAGAGAATTGCTGCCAAAAAGATTTGTCAAAGGAATACCACAGAGCAGAAACCTAAGGAGAAATCACGTCCTCAGCTTGACCTAAAAGCTTTCCAGAAGCTTCCAGCTCTCTATGGAAATCCTCCTCCAGAGCTCATTGGGGAACCACTGGAGGATCTCGACCCGTACTATGAAGATCATAAGGTTAGAGCCATCCAAGACACTTGGATCTTATATTTAATTAATTACATTTAATTTAATTTATTGTATTGCCAAAAGTTTCTGTGGGCAATCCATCAAAGAATTTTGCTTAAATCCCTTTATACAAACTCTCATCCTATTCTAGAATAAACAATGCCTGCAGTTGGCACAGCTGAAGGATGTACTGTAATCTTTTCTTAAAAAAGCTTAAGTTTTATTTTTAAGAATGAAATAATATGAAATCAATTAACATTTGAATCAGAGTAGAGGCAGAAGAAGTAAACTGGATAAAGGAAGAAAAGGGGGGTTGAGCAAGAAATAATAATAATTAGAAGTTATAGTAATTTTGTATGTAATTTTTACATTTTCATAAATCCCATGGTTCCGAACAATGTGTTTCACTCCATCTCAAAGCTTTTGTTCCACTTACACATACAATAAAAGATACTTAAAATAAAAGTTATTTTAAACAACTTGGTGATGAATCCTTCCAACCTCCTGACTCAAACTCCATATTCCAGTTGTGACATATTGAAGAATATGATTTCCAATAACAAACAGAGATATGGAAACAAATCCATTGGGAATCATGCTTTTCACTTGAGAGTAGGTGAAACATTGAACTAATTTCTACAGTCTAAGAGGTTGAGGATCACTGCCAATAATAGCAAATAATAAAAAAGGCTGCAGTTCTTCCTTGCACCTCTTTTACATCTTGACTCAATGAGGGGTTCATTCTAAGAGAATAATTGTAAACAAGATTAGTTCTGTTCGCAGCTCAAATCACAATATTGAAAAAAGAAATTTGTGCTAAGGAATGTTTTGCAGCACGAGAGTTAAGGTTTCTGATGGAAGGATGGCAAATTTATACAGCCTGCCTAGTTAACCAGGCTAAACTGAAATTCAAGCTCTTGCTCATGACTGACCCAGGATATAGCATAGAAATATGTTCTGTGTTCAACTTCCTGACAAATTTTTGTTTATTTTTAACAGGTTTTCATAGTGATAAACAAGCAGAAAACAATTTACAGATTTACTGCTACACGTGCCCTGTGGATCTTCAGTCCCTTCCATCCAATACGAAGAAGAGCAATTAAAATTTTAGTACATTCATATCCTTTTATTGGCTTTTTTCACTCTGATTACAAGACCCTACAAAATCCTGCGCTTTTGTAATCGAGAGCATTGAGTTAATCTGGTCTTTTCCCCACTACAGACAGATTCAAGTTGTGAATCACCTTAGATATTATTGGTGTTTTGGTGCTTTTGTGATATTTAGAAATGAATTTTGTGAGCATTTGTCTTATTTAGCGTGATTTTCTACAGATTTGTGTTTTGAGCTCTGATACTGATTTCCTGATGTGTCGTAAACAAGTATGTCATTCTGAAGCCTTTCCCAGTGAGAAGATTGATAAGATCTCTATCCTCTTTTTCATCTGCTGCTTACCCAAATGTGGGAATTAAATTCAACTCATGTGCCAAAGCTGATAGCCATTGGCCAGTTTTGAGAGAAAAGGTTTAGTTAGGCAAGTGCACACAGGAAAACACCTAGAAAAAAACAAACTTAGTTTGTTTGGGAAATAAGATTCAAAAAATGTACATGTGGTATATGAAAGTGAATATTTCAGGGAATGTCTTGGGAATACAAAGGTAATATAGATCCCACCTCATATACCAACTTTAGGGAGTGGGGATCACAAGTGTATTGCTCCAGTCTGGCCCTGGGGAAGGACACCTGAGCTGTTGCTTGGGGCTGAATCAGGCCCAGAGGGGAGTCTGTGAAGTCCCTGTGTGGATTTCAGGTTTCCAGGCATCTCCTGGCTCTGTGGTGTGAGGTAATATCAACAACATAGCAGTGTGCAGACATCCCTGGAACGGCAACGCCTCTCACTGGGGCTTTCTCTGGGGACAAGTTGGCTGGCACTGGCATGTCCACATGAGTGGTCCAGCTCTTTCTGACAGCTGGGCCATGCCTAGAGCTAAAGCCAGGATTTGTTTTTTTTGTGAGGATGGAGAGGATGGATAATGGCAAAGACAGATATCTTTCCCATACTCTTCTGCCCTATGGATTGCCCACATGTGTGGTACCACAAGGCATGAGATCCAGCTGCAGAGACATGGGATTGAGCTGAAGTGTCAGCATAGGAGGTAGCTGCCCAAACTCCTGGTGTCAGGGCCAGCAGGTCCCAGATGGCACCTGGAAAGCCCTAGGGCTGGCTAAACATGGGCATCACAATATAAAAACCCCATTAATCTGTTAGGGAGAATCCAAAGGAGGGCCATGGAGATGGTGAATGGTCTGGAGGGGAAGCCATATGAGGAGCAGCTCAGGGAACTTGGTCTGTTCAGCCTGGAGGAGAGGAGAGTGAGGGGAGATTCTTTGTGGTCTTCAGCTTCTTTGTGAGGGACAGTGGAGGGGGGTGGACCCTGATCTCTTTGCTCTGGTGCCCAGTGACAGGACCTGAGGAAACAGCTAGGGCTGAGCCAGGAGAGGTTTAGGCTGGATATCAGGAAAAGGTTCTTCACCCAGGGGTGGTTGGGCACTGAGCAGGCTCCAAAAGACAGTGGTCACAGCACCAGAATTGAAGAAGCACTGCAGCAATGCTTGCAAGCACACGATGTAATTCTTGGGATGTCCTGACAAAAAGGGCCAGGAGTTGGCCTTGATGATCCTGATGGGTCCCTTCAAACTCAGCATATCCTATGATTCTATCACCTAGAATGCAATCCTGCAATCACCCTGTCAGATTTTGTACTGTCCTTTGGAAGAGAAGAGCTTGGCCAGGTCAGAGGCAGGTTTGGGCTCCACCTGTGTGATCTGGGCAAGTGTTTAACTTGCATGCTGTAAAATGAAAGTAGAATTGCATTCTTCCATGCAATCCTAGAGTGGCTGAGGGTCCTTTTTCCAGGCTGGAAATGCTTAGAGCAGCAGATCTGTAATTAATACAGCAGTCCATGAATAAAAGCAGTAGTGTGTTGTCATCTAAGATGGCTCAGAATCAGTGAATACCTGTGCATGCTGTTCTTACATG
Organism: Anthoscopus minutus; assembly: GCA_013399455.1. Lineage (NCBI taxonomy): Eukaryota > Metazoa > Chordata > Aves > Passeriformes > Paridae > Anthoscopus > Anthoscopus minutus. The sequence goes on from VWYI01015167.1 coordinate 14,704, forward strand.
TTCTTTAAACAAAAAGCCAGATAATCTGCCAGTGACTGATGCAATATCTTGTTACATTTCTGATTCCACGTTGTATCCTTTGCCTTCACTCCCATGACTTACATTGTTCACCTGGTTTATCATGTGCACCATTATAACTAATTGTGTATTCATGGCTCTGACTGAGACATCTAAGACTTCATCTTCTTCACGGAACACATATGTTGAGTAAGTATCTGTGGACATGGATATTTTTTATTTATGTAGTTGTATTGAGTTATTGAGACTTGCCACTTTCACTTAAGGTAGCTTGTGGGAGATTTAAAAGGAAAGTTGCTTGCCTTAAGGGGTTTTTTTAAATTCAGTTTTTATTTCAGGAAATAGTTTTGTCTTTAAACCAAATGTACACAATCATTTTGGTGTTACAGGAGAGAGTAAGTGCAGATTAAGTTTTGCTGTTGAACTGGCTTCATGTCTATTCTTCTGCTCCAGTTTTCCCACTTTCTGAAGTTACTCAGTAATTATTTGCTCTCTATCAAGAAGTATTTCCTGTTGTTACTGATGCTGATTGAGCTCATGGGCGTTGCTGTCTTTCAAAATTCTGGCTAATTATGTTGAAATGATGAGTTTTGCTCTAATAAAATGTTCTCTCAGAAGCAGTTGGCCTGCAGAGTGCTATTAAAATCTTTTATCTTCAGTGCTGCCAACACCTGCAATGTTATATCATAATAAATCCATGTTTTGTAGTCAGTCTTGAAATGTATAATGCCATGGGTTTGTTGTTATTGTTTTGTTTTTTTTGAGACTGTTTCAGCTGTGACTTTTTCACTTTGGCAAAAACACTAGAATATGAATACTGATAATTCTAACACCTAGCACAAAAGAGAAGATTCCCAAATACTTGGTGTAAAAAACTGGTTTAAAATTATTTTTCACTATATCATGTTAAATGACTCTAAAACAGCTTGGAATGGCAAACTCTCATGAAAGCAGGAACAAGACTCTATATGGTATTAAAATCCACATTTCCAGAAGATGCTAAGTTGCTTCTCTACCTATGAGAGAATTAAAGGTTGGATCAGAGTTATATCTGCTGTTGGCATCAATTACCATTCAAATGCATTTCAAGAATAATTTCAGAATACTTCTTTCCAAATAAAAAGGGAAGAACTACATCCATATAATTTCTTAGTGCATTTGCTGACTATCAAATGAAAGCCTTTTTAATTCTGTAGGGATATCACTGCCTTCTTGAAATTATAAGTGCACTCAGTTAAGTCCAGAAGAGCCTTTACTGGTAATTTTCCATTAATAAGAATAATTGCCATCTTAAACTGAAAACTCTCTACTCTTGTGTTCCTTTAAGTGTTTTAAATATTCTGCACAGAAATGATTGCTGTGTGCCTAAAGGAAATAACACAGCACACCACACATTCACTTGCCCACTTGAAACAGGAGTAAGATACAAATTTGGAATTTTTTTAGCTAGTAACTGGGAGTTTGGTGTTTCTCAAATTATGGGCACTCACATGAAAAATCTGGAAAAAATTTTCAAATGCCGAAAAGTGTGTAATGGGTTGCATATTAATAGCCATGTCCAGATTTTTGTCAGCCACTGTCTCCAGCTCCATGTGAGCCAGATACTGTTGGAGTACACCGAAATCCAAGAGAAATCTGCTAGTTCTCTCCAGCATTGTCTCAGTTTGCTGTGCCAGACATTAAAAAGTCTGACCATGCCTCTTACGTTGAGTACTAACACTGTTCTTTCCCTTTGGCTCTTTTCTCCACTCCTTAGATTTACTTTCACTGGCATTTACACTTTTGAATCATTGATAAAAATATTGGCGACAGGATTCTGCCTAAATGAATTCACTTTCCTTCGGGACCCCTGGAACTGGCTGGATTTCACCGTTATCGTCATGGCGTAAGTGAGGACAAATGAAATATGGATTACCTGCCTCAGCTCCCTGGGCTGGAAGTTCTCACTGCTGTGGTTCAAAAGGCTGTCTGTGGTTTAAAAACAAACCCACAGCTCCAAATTGCACCTGCAACTGTCTGGAATATTGACTTTCCCCCTTGTTTAGCACTCACTGTATTACAATGTTTTAGTCTTTCAAGAAGGGAATAGAGGTGTGCAGTCACACCCAGCAGTGGGGGTATGTGAATGGATGTGTTCAGATTGGTGAAATGTGAGAGCTGGGCATAAATACAGACTTGCTGACTCCAGGAATAAAAGTATAATTTTAGTTAGAGTGATGGATATAGACACCGGGATAGTAGATTATATTACTGCTTTATCTCCAAAAATCATAGTTAAAGCCTAATTTTCTGGTAATTAGCAAACTTCTGTATACTAGTTAAATGCAGCTACAGAAAGGAGATCAAACTAGCTCGTCCAGAATTTGTAAATTCATTATTTTCACTGGTACCTTTGTATTTTAAATGAATGATATTTAAAGATGCTGACACAAAAGCAGCTGTGCACAAGCCAGGAACCTCCTCAGAGGGAAACTCTGAGAAATGTTTCTCTTTTATAAGCCTTCAGACAAATCCTTGATACTTAAAATATGCATGGAAAGATTTATATCCAAGAATGACCACTGTAAATAACTGCCCTGTTAACTTTGTTCAACCACTTGATATTTCACATCTGGTCTTTACAGGTATGTGGGAGCATTTAGTGACTTGGGGAGTGTGTCAGTCCTCCGGACTTTCAGGGTTCTCAGAGCTTTAAAAACCATTTCAGTAGTCCCAGGTAAGAAATCTTACTTGCTGAATATGTTCTCCTACTTACAACTTGTTTGCTTCATTCAAAACATTGGCTTTTGCCATTTTTCCCCCCTGTACCTTTCACAAGTTGCAGAAGCAGCTGAATTTGTGCACACAAAAAGTGTCTCAGCTTATGTGTCCCAGTCAGAATGAATCAAGTGTTAGAAAGAATACTGAGTATAGTTTATTTTCATTATGCTCTTCAAGATACTGTTCACAGTTTATAATGTCAGTTTTACAGAATGTTCTTTTGCCTGATGTGTGTGTTATGGTTCCACAGAAATAATTCTGGATATTGAAGGGACTTTACCACTAAGAGGTACATCATCAATCCATACCAAGATAGGTTCAGACTGGATATTAGCTTCACAAATTACCAGTGCTGGAAGTATCATTTAAATTATGCATATTACTTTTCATGGATAAAGAAAACTAGGCTATCTCTGGTTTGTAATTTTTGAGTGAATATTTTTCAGGGATTAAAGGAACTCTTAAAAATTGTAGGGTCAACAAAAGGAGGAAAAGAATATTTCTCTCACATTTGTCACTCTCCTCGTAAATACACTTGTATTGCAAATATATTTGCCAAATATTAATCTGTAATTCTTACACTTTGGATTTTGTGTATTCTTTTAATTCTAATCAAGTATGATATTTGAATCTCAGTTTTTCATCCTGTTTTTCCTTTTTACATTGTCTTTTTAGGACTCAAGATCATTGTAGGGGCACTTATCCAGTCTGTTAAGAAACTTGCTGATGTGATGATCCTGACCATTTTCTGCCTGAGTGTTTTTGCCCTCATAGGCCTCCAGATTTTTAAGGGAAATCTCAGGCAAAAGTGTATCAGGAACACTACAGAGTTTTGTAATAAAACATGGGAAAGTTATGAAAAGTTTGCTAATGATTCAGGTAATTTTTACTCCTTAAATCTTCTTTAGATGATGCTATAGACACATATGCACACATGTATAACCACTGCTGTATTATGTTGATGTTTTGATTGATATTTTGATGAGTAACTATCTGAAAATGCCCCTTTGATTGCTAGAACAGCTCGAAGGCATCCAGGAATGCACTTCTTCCTTTGAAAATAAGAAAAAGCACTCTCAAATTTTCCAGTAACATCCAGATCTGTTTCCCTGAATGATATTACAATAACTGAAATATGCATTAGCTTGTTCTCTGTTATAATTCCTCAAAGTTCACCTTTTACTACAGACTGAAGAGCCCATGCATCTTCATTTTCCTGCTCAATGAGAACTTAAAACAGAGGAATTTGTTGAAAAGTCAAATTACTTACTTGACATCAAATATATCTAATTTTATGTCTTATATAAGATATATACAATACACATGTCTAATGTTTACACCTTGGCTGAGGCTGGTGATGGAACCATGGAGCAGAGATCTGAAAATGCATCAAAGCATTCTCAGAGGAACAACTATAATGTGCAATTCAGAGCAGCAAAGCAAAGCATTATGTTAGAGAGGCTTCAATAGATGTGAAAAAACAGACTAAAATAATCAATGTCTGTGCCAGAAATATAAAGAAAGCTTCATCACTGAAGAAAATCTCTCCCAGTGAGCTCAGACATAGCAGCAGTTGCAGAGGAAAGGAAGAATTTTCCCAGGGGAACTCTCAAAATACATGAAAAGTCACCCAGAATTGATGATTGTCCACACTCTATGTGGGAGATTTGTTCAGACAGGATTTCTTCAATAACTTCAAAGTCCAGGGGAAGAAAGTGAGGAAATGATTTTTGAGGAAAACCTGTTTTTTCTTGTTCCTCCCAAAAGACCACACATAAGGAACAAATGTAAAATTACATGTACAAAATGCTATAAAAATCATAATTGAAAACAAACTTGAAAAGGAACCAGTCAATGATTAGAACACTGTAGCAGAGACCACGGATGTGACAAAGCTGGGCTAAAATCGCTGATTTTCCATGCTGAAAAACAGGCAGTAAAAGGATCCATATCTTAGTATATGCAGAACACTGAAGCTGCATAAAGGCAATGGTGAGGAGAAAACAGAGCTCAAGAAATATAAAATCTGTGTTGCTTCAAAATTTTTGTGTTGTTCAAATCCTATGCCAAAAGGAATAGGAGAGCCCAGACATGTTTAATGCATGGTAGATGACTTTCTTATAGGATTTAGGATGTACAGCCCTATAAGCCAAATCTCCTATAAAACTTTTTTTTTCTTTGACTGCTTTTGTCCTGATTTTGTGTCCCCATCTCCTACATGGAGAACTATATGTTATTATGATTCTCTGAAGTTCAATCACTGAATCTTATTAAAAAACTTTTATTTTTCAGTTTGCAGGAGTGGAGTTGAGCAAATTTCAGTGGAAAGTAGCCCAGATAGGGATTCATTCCTTTATGGGGTGTTTACATGATATGGCAGAGCTGATATCAAAGGTTCCTGGTGGCTCTGAATCATGCTGACTTATCTGATGAGCACAGGAGAGGTTGGAGAAGCACCAGGGAGACATGAGACCTCCCTTACATCTGGGATAATAAATCCACATCTTAATGGAGATAATTAGCTATTAGCTAAAGCTTTTACTTTGGTTCTGCTGATAAATGAGAAAGTAATTCTAAGAGAAATAGGGGAAGAGTTCAAAAAGGGCACAGCTCCAGCATCCTAATGGATAAATCTGAATTTCTCAGCTGAGCAGTGTTAGGAGCTGCTGTTTGGCTCAGCAGTGGTGGATATCCACACAACCAAATACCAAACACTCTTTCTTCCCCTTCAGAACCAGACTTTATTTTTCATTGCTCACTGGAAACAGGACTGGTCTATTCTACTCCTAGCAATATTTGCACACATTCTTGGAGAGAGATAATTACTATGGGCCAGAACTCTGCCAGTTTGTGCCAATATTGACCAATTATTGGATTGGTTTAATATTTAGGTTAGATGTTAGGGAGAAATTCTTTATTCAGAGAGTGGTAAGGCCCTGGAACAGGTTACCCAGAGAAGCTGTGGCTGCTCCTGGATCCCTGGAAATGTCCCAGGCCAGGCTTTAAGCAACCTGGGATAGTGGAGGGTGTCCCTGCCCATGGCAGGGGAGTGGAATGAGATGAGTTTTACAATCCCTTCCAACCCAAACCGCTCTAGGATTCTGTGGCTGTGTTAGAGCCTGTCTTCCAATTCTTCATTTCCTTTATACAGACATAGCCAAAGTGATAATACCTTTAAAAATTCTGCATTAGAATACTGCCTTCAGTCTCTGTGTGCATACACATATGCATGTTTATAAATGAGGCCAGGGCATCCTGCAGTCTGGTGCAGTTAATGTGAGCACAGGAAACCTGTGCACTCACTCTTACAGGTCACTGGTTTCTTATCACTACTCATCTTAAATGATAGAGGATTCAGGCTAGAAAGTGTTCTGGGTTTAATTCTTCCCCCTTTTTTTTTTGTTAATAGATGACTTTGCCAGGAAAAATGGTACTGTGGATATTTTGCTGTGTGGTCCTGGTGCTGGGTGAGTGCATTTAAGATTATTTCTTCCTTGGAAGTTTTCTCTACCTCAGTGCTGCTATATTTGCTCAGTCATGTGATACAAAAGCAGAAATTCCAGGCTTTCCTTGAATGCAGAAATAGGAACACAGAATAAAAAGTAAAGCAAACACATAATTTAAGTCTTGTAGGGAATGAAGTATGAACTTGCAGTTGGCTTATTCAGGTCTAATTAGTCTTTTAGACTTTCCTGAAGTGTTCTTCTTTCCAATGGACTTAGGTGAGAACTGAAAATGTGGAAGATCTGGTATATAGAACAGGAAAGACATTCCTCTCTGTGAAGGCTCATGAGTATTAAACTGGAAAAACAAAACATGAATTTTGGAGGGCAGGTTTGGGCAAGGAGGGAGATGTGGCTGCTTTGCAGTGAGGACAGGGGATAAGGATTGGTGATGAGAGGATGTCCTGGGATGGTGGTCTGCTCCAGCCTCTCTTCTTCCTTTGTTTCTGGACTGTGGGTGCTGCTCTTTCCATGTCTCCTTCCAGCCAATACTACTCGGAGTAGAAAAATATTTTGCAATCTAATGAACTGAAGAGCTGAATCATCATCAGAACTCTTACAAAAAGCTTTCCTTAAAGTTTTCCTTAAAGTTTTCCTTAAATGCTCAGAGCCCCATGAGCTCTACTTTTTGTTATTAATTCTAGAGACTGTCCTCCTGGCTATAAATGCTGTAAAATTGGGCCTAATCCTGATTATGGTTTCACCAGTTTTGATACGTTTGGCTGGGCTTTTCTTTCCTTATTCCGCCTGATGACCCAGGACTACTGGGAGCGTCTGTACCAACAGGTACCAGTTTTGTGCATGGTTCAGAACTGATCTTCATTAGCTGAAGCACAAAATATGTAGAGAGGACAAGAAACCTCAAAAAAAGGCAATAGCTGCAAGGCATCGAGCCCACGTCTTCCCTTCTGCCTGTGACACCTGGAAAAGGGATGCTGAAGTGCTTCCCAGCCCTTTCACCCTGATCTTAGAAAAAAGTCCTAAAAGGGTTCTGTAGAGTCCTTCAAAAATGTAGAAATGCCTCCTCAATTGTCTTCATGGGATGTACAATCAATGATTCACATGTGAGGGTATAGGAGGAGTGAGGAAGAGAGGGAAGAATAGCAAAGAAATTTCTAATTCCATTTAAGCTTCCCGAAACATTGTGTCTAGGAAGCTCAGTGCTTTTAAAGAATTTCAGAGACACGTTGAAAGCCTACTTGGTATTTTTTGTGGTAATGTTTATCTCTGGGGTGTGTTGCTTGCAGACCCTCAGAGCTTCTGGGAAGGTGTATGTTGTCTTCTTCATGATGGTCATCTTTCTGGGCTCATTTTATCTAGTCAACTTGATTCTGGCTGTAGTAACAATGGCTTACGAGGACCAGAACAAGGCCACCATTGCTGAAACCAAGGCAAAGGAAGAGAAATTTCATGAAACTATGGAATTACTACAGAAGGAACAAGAGGTATGTAAATTATTCACCTGCAAGTGTTTATCTTGTTCTGTTTTTAGTCATGTAGCATGGTTCAGGTTGGAAGGGACCTTAAAGATCTCATTCCAAGCCCCTGCCATAGCCAGAGATATCTTCCACTAGACCAGGATGCTCAGAGCCCCATCCAGACATAAGAAAAAGGAACAGAAATAGAATAAGAATAGAAATAAGAAAAAGATATAGAAGAAAAGAAATCAGAAAAAGACATAAGAAAATAAATAGAATAAGAAAAGCTGTACATACTCCCTATGTACAGCTGTCTATTAAAAAACACTAATGGAAACAAGAGCAAGTGATAACTGATTGAAAGGAGTGATTCCTGGAGCTGCAGAGCAACTCCTTGTTCAGCTGTGTATGTTTCCTGTGAAACAATGAATTTTATTCTGGATCAAAAGCATAAATGATTCATGTTTCTTTAAGAAAAGCAGTGTTTTTAAATCTGGAGAACATAAAATTCAATCAACCAGCAGTTTCCAAGAGAGAATGTAGTTGTTTCTAAATTCTTTTTTCTATTTTGTTATTTGGGTTGCTGAGCAAAGAAACGTACAGTAATTCTTCTGCATTAACATCTGAGCCAAAACATGTTGTTGATTGAAAAGTCTCTTGGTAACTTAAATAGCATAGAAGCTTCTGGAACAAGATTCTCCTGTGTTTTTAAAATATCACCCTGAATTCAGCATGGGAAGGAAAATCATCCACACTGTGTGGATGTCCCAAGGATCTCCAAAGAAAAGAATTTTTTTTAGGGTTTGAAGATTTATTTTGGGGAAATTATATATTCTGCTGCATTATTTTCAAACTGAGCATTTTTATTTTTGCCATGTGGAGGAGTAGGAGCTATAATGTGAATATTTTGCCCCTGGCAGGCCCAGTACATGTGATCATATACCACACTGCAAAGAGCAAATTGTTCAGTGCTCCATATGTGGGGGAACCTCTCTCCTCTTTCTTTTAGTATTATCAAATATTTGAAGGTTTTTAACGAGTTTTGTGAAACACATTTAACAGGAAATACTAATATAGAGTACAGAAGTGCTTTGTTTCTGCTTTTATTCAAAGCACTCAGAAAAATATCACACATGTTTTTCTTTTAATTTCAGTTGCTGGGTATTAAAGAGATTGATATCCAATCACTTAGCTCCTTTGAAGCCTCTTCTCTGTCACCCAAAGAAATCAAAGAAAGGAGCAATAGGAAAAAGAGAAATAAGTCATTGGGGAGAGAAGATAATGAAGAAGAAGAACTTCCCAAGTCGCAGCTCTCAGACGGTCAACGAAAGTTGGTAATCTATTAACTGTATCTGAGATCATTACAGCTTTCCTAATTTTAACTTAAAATTAATGGCTTGAAAGCATAAACAGAATCCCATTACAAATATGGATCACTCTTAAGTCTTTAAAATAAATTTTGGGATAAGGGAGAATTAGATGTAAAAATTAAATTGAAATGGAAGCATTATAAATGAAGGATGAAAGCCAAGTTAAAATAGTTAAATAAATTTTCTATAACAATGAGAAATAAAAAGAAGTGGGTGACAATCAGAACTTAGCTTGTATATCGCCATTCTCTGTGAAAAATTTCATCCTTAAAATATGACTACAAAACTTATCTCAAAAATACCTGGTACAGCTCATAAATTTTTATTATCTGCCATTGAGAATCTACACACGATCCTTCCCAAAAACTCTAAATCAAAGAGGAGTGTTGGACTTGCAGCAGTTGATAGTGAACCTTATGAAGCTCTAATAATTTACAGCTCCCCCAGATATATTCTATGACATTTTGTTGTTCTCTCTGTTTTGCTTTCCCTGCTCTTCCAGTCTCTCCTGGGCCTGGTGTACGGCCCCAACGCCAGCCAGGCCAAGCGCCGGCTGAGCCATGGCAGCGTGTTCAACTTCCAGACCCCGGCCCTGGAGTTGGATTCCAGAGCAGATTTTGGTGACGAGGACACCCGGGGCCCAGGGGGACACAAACCCCGGTGCCGGTCCCTGTCGGGAGCGCAGCTGGGAAGACGCCCCAGCCTGCAAAGCCAACGGGGCCACAGCTCCCACCCCAGCACCCCGAAATGTGCGCGGAGCAGCGAGGGGGGCAACGTGGATGAGCTCCTTGGGGTGGGTTCAGGGATGGGAGCAGGGAGCAGCAGGGTGCACAGCCAGGATCCCGCGTCCTCTGATGGAGCCGTGCTGCCACCAGTCATGGAGGACTCAAGAAACGGGGGTCAGGTAAGGAATAATGAAATATTTTAAGTATATGCTTTATATGGTGGTTTAGCGATCAGTGACTGAGTTGGGGTTTTTTTGTTGTTGTTTTAAGAGTTTCACCTCAAAGATGAAACAGTGATGCGAACTCAAGCAGACTGATATGGGAATTTTTCAGCTGCCTGAAGATGGTTTTTAATAGTCTGATACTTCCTGAAAATTAGATTTCGGCCTTCCTGTTGTAAACCTTGCATTTCTTCTATCCATTAATTGTACTAACATAGTTTGAAATGTTCCTAGTGCTGAAATTACAAGTCACCCAAGAGTTTTTTCATCCTAAATGCTGCCCAGGGATGTAATTTTGAAAAACACTCTTGGTTTTCTTTCCTTTTTTTTTCTTTTTCCTTTTTTTCTTTTTCCTTTTCTCTTTTTTCTTTTCTTTACTTTTTCTTTTTCTATTTCTTTTTCTTTT
>VWYI01015169.1:0-44250 GCA_013399455.1 Anthoscopus minutus
GTTTGGCTGCACCTTACTTGATCAGGGCTTTTTGAGTTACTAGTATTCAAACTACTGTGATAGCAACTGATAAGGGCTGTAATGAGTGATTTGTAGGAACCTTGGTAATACTGACAGCTTTGAAACCAGGTGACTGAAAGGGCAGTGGACCTTTATCAGGTCTCCACATATGGTAAACAATCTCAGTTAACCCCCAAAATAACTCTTTGGCAGCTGCTGCTCTTTCAGCTGTTCATTAGCTGCTACAGGAGAAGCCCTGGGACTTTGAGGGAATGTTGCTGTATCATGCAGCTCAAGCCAAAGCCACTGAATTCCAATTCTGGCTTGGTATTTACATGACCCAAACGTGACTGCGGTGTAGAACATGTGAAAATTGAAGCTGTTTGTAATAAGGACAACGTGAGGAGTGACAGGCATTGGAGTGAACTGAAAAGGTGGCTGCTTTACACCTCTTCTTCTGTTGCTGGTGGAATATAATTTGAATTAGGCAAGTTGGTATTTATTCCTCCCCTGTCCTTGGATATTAGCCTTTTGAAGGAGATTTCTCCTTCCCCACCCCCTGTAGTGTCCTGGCATTTGGATGTAGGAAGGAATTGTTCTATAACAAACAAAAGTACATCTATTAATAGTAAATTAAGGTTAATAAATTTCAATGTATGTATTATATATTTGTATTTTTAAAAGGTTTTGTAGAAATAATGTTAATCAGGTAAATCATAGTCGCAAATTAATTTTGTCTCATGCAAAGGATTTTATTGGTATGAATCCATGTTTCCTGACTGGAAAAAAGAGTTCACGAAAAGAAGACCTGAAAAAAAGTCTTGTTGCCTCAGAGGGCTTGCATTTTTCCACCTCTGCCATTTGTGCCTTACTAACAGCATGGGTTTGGGACTTTACAAAACCCTGTGCCAAGCAAAGTGTGGTGTTTCCTAATGGAATTCCCATGTAAATAGTTTCACAACATAATTTTCAGTACCTTTTATCCTGTTTGATCTAGTTTTCAGATATGGAGATAACTGCAGCATTTATTTGTATGAATAGACCCTTGGCCAATCTTGTAGCCACATATCAATAGTTAAGATACATGATTTATATTGAGTAAATCAGTTTTGTCTTGACAAGTGCATGAGGCTTATTTCTACTTTCTTGAAGACTGAAACAGATACATTTCATGAACTCTAGGTGTATTTTATATATATGCTGATAATGTGGTCAAGCTATCAGCAGTTTGTCTCTTAATTTCATTGGACTGAAACTGGAATTGAATTATAATTTTATTCTAAAAGATGTTGTTACTTAGTATCAGAGTTGATAACACCTTGTAGAAAATGAAGAAAATAAAATTCTGGTACCTGTTGCTATTCCAAGATTCTGAAGGAAGGACTAATCTCATTATCTTTCTACCTGATGCATAGAGATACTGGATTGTGTGTACCTCCTGATAACTGCTGTTCTAGAACTGACAACCTTCTTCGCAAGGCTAAAGTTGAGGTTTGAAGCCATAAAGGAAAAAAAAGGTAAATTTTAAACTCTACTACAACATGGTTGAAAAAAAACCATATAGAATGTTGGAGTGGTTTGGGGGTAAATCACAGTAGGATTTGTGTTCAGCATTGTGTTTTCTGCCAAGTTGTTCTCACACTGTCTCTTCTCATTCTCACATGCCCCTGACTTCAACTTGGCTTTCCTAAAGGAGTGGAATTGCCTCAGTGGTAAAAAAGCATTTTCTCAAGGACTGGCCTCAGCCTGTAGTTGCATTGCTGGAAAGTAGAGATGTATAAAGGCAGATCTAGTGCATTTGCAGGCTTGTTTTGCTTATTCTCAGCAAGTTCTGATCTCCTCTTCTTTCAGAGACTATGAAAAGGACTGCACTGACAGTAGGTGATACTGAACCTATTATTTAAATAAGAGATGCAGAAAACACATGCACAGTTTTATTTATAGGTTCAAGGCCAATACAGTGAACTGTGTTGACAGCATCTGTGAGATAGTTGCTTTTTCTCCCCTGAAAGGTAGAAGTGGCCATAGCAGAAAAGTGGATCATTTTGAAAATGCATTATTATGGACCTCATATGGGAGATGTGCCATTTAGTAAAATGGTGTGGTATTTCTCCAGGGCAAAGTGCCTACATAGAAATGTCTCTGGTGTTACACTGCTTGTGTTCTTGCATGTTGTAATATCAGCCCCATTCATCACACCAGTGATGCAGCAACTTGGATTATGCACTTTGTTCATACTTCATGTCTCATCATGGAATACAGAAACAAGGTTTTCCAGTGCTCAGAGGGGTTAGTTTCAAATGCTGTTCTATTCCCTTGACAAAGAGGGACAGACAGCTCCATCCATGCCGAAGTACTTTGTTTAATATATCATCTCTCCAAGAGACATTTTGAAAGGGTGCAGCCTTAAATATGGTGCTGTCAAGGAGAGTTATGGCTACAACTTTTATTCCTGTTACTTGCAAGAGCAAAGAGATAAAGCACAGGAAACATGCAGTAAGGATGGACATGTTGTTCTGAGGCACGCTACTGTAGCTGCAAGTCACTGAGTTTCTGTTAGTGGAAGATGCTTCCCAGAATATAATGGCATACCGTAGTTAGAATGCTCATGGGAGGAATTACACCATTTGAAAGTTTTGTTAGAGAGAAAAAAAAGCAAAAAACAACCTCTTAACAGCTGTTGGAATTATGGCCTTCCAGCAGTTACTGAACTGAGACAGAAATGAGCCAAAAACTAGACCTGAAAAGAATCATATGCAGTTACCAGCCTTTTTGGGTTTTTTTTAATCACAGTAATCTGACTTCAGTAGCCAAAGTAGTGGCATCAGTGTTTTGCTATCCCCATGGTAGTTACCCTGTCTGCCATCCCACACAAAGCAGCAGACAGTTTCACACAGAAACTGCCAGCTGCAGAATGCAGCATCTTCTCAACACACAGAGCTTGTGCAGAGAGCAGGGGTGGAGGATGCCTTCTGCTCAGTGCAGAAAGCTTCCTTGTGGTCCCACTGCGCTTGGCATAATGGGGAGACATGGTACTGCAAGTGTAAACAACTATTGGTGATACACCTTTCTCTTCCCATCGCTTAAAAAGGCGCTTGGAATGAATGAAAAATAACTGTCTGGAATTCTGTGGTACTAGCTGGGACTGTCCTAATGTCCTTGGTGCAGCTAGCTTTCTAAAAATACAGATTTTGAAAGTGAACCCCATAGTGTAGAAATGCAGTTAATACTTTTATTATGTGAATTTCTGCAATTTAATGTTAAGACTCCTGCTGCCAGCATATCATAAGTTTATTTGCCCTTTGAGATTGTTACCATCTTGTGTTAGCATCCTACAAATGCTGAACATCACTGTGAGCACTGTGGAAGAGTATAACATTTCTTCTTTTGCTTACGCTAGAAAGAGCTGAAGTTTGAATGAGAAATGCAGAAGCTACATGTGGATATCTGAACACTGGGAGATACTGGTCTGTAAGTTCTGTAATGTTAAAGAAGTCTCCTGTGAGCTGCTGTTGCAAAGGTTTCACCAGTGGTAGGAGGAATAGTTAATCCTTCAACTCAGTGTATAAAAGTAACAAATATGCTGGTCTGTTGCAGTGAATTGTCCCAGTGTGCAGTGCAGCTATGGCTGTTGTCATGTTATGGCAGCTAAAATGGGATCCTTATGGCTCTGGTGTCTCAGTGCTGCTCCACTCCTGGAGCTGAGCTGCCTTTGATTACAATCTCTCATTTGCTGGGAGTTCACAGGAGGCTGACTGTTAGAAGAGTCACTCTGTCAATGCTCTGTCTGGCTGCAGTGCTTGTGTGTCATGCTTAGGGTGTCCTTGCCCCTCAGTCTCTGTACTTAAGTGGAAGTCCTGACAAAGGGCTAGAGTATCTATCAAGCAAGCCTCTCAATATTCTGCTCCTCTTCAGTTCCTGCTCTGTTTTCCTTTACTGCTTTCTCACCTTCCACTTCTTTGCACCACAGTAGCTAGGAGACTGAGAATGTTTGATTATGTCAAAAAAAAAAGGGTGGGGGGGAAGGCTGTGGATAAAGTTGCTCTCAAGCAAATGACCAGATCGCTACAGCTTTTTCAGTCACGTTCCAACTTTTCAATTACCTAAGTGATTGCTAAAGTACCTGATGTTCCTTTGAGCTTTCATGCTGATTTCTCAGTGACGCTTTGCAAGGAAACTTGCACTCTGCTGTTGTGTTTTAATACTTATATGCGTGAAGCTTTCCAATAAATAAAATTTTGATTCAAAAGAAAGCATGCAGAGGGCAAAGAAGGTACACGATGTACAGACTCAGAATTACCATTGATGTGGCTTAGGCTCAATATTTCATGATCACAGTTGAGTCTTGGTGGCATAACATGTTTCAGGGGCCGGGGTTTTTCTGTCAGCAGTGATGCGAGAGTTTTCCTCTGCAGAAAGCTCTGATTTTCTTGCACTTGTTTTTAGCCTGTCAGGCATGTGAGCTTAACTAAAAGGAGCCTGATTTTCATGCAGTATTGAATTCTACTTTATTAAAGTGAGACCTCCTACTAGGATGTCTTAAATTAGATTTTCACAAGCAATGATTCATAAAGCTTTGCCACCTTAGGAACTGTGTATCTCTGTTATGAAATGAAGTAGCAGACAATATTGAAGGTTCAACAGAGGTATGCCAGTTGATGTACAATACTCGAGGAAATACATACAGTTCCTGCTTACAGAGAGTCTATACAATACTATTCATCACTACGCTGACATTTTTCTGAATGTTAAAAATCTAACTATTATTTGAGACAAAGACAAAACAAACAAGCATAAACTCACAAGTAATATGAATAGGTAGAAGTTTTTAAAAATGAATAGCATTTGAAATGACTCAGTAAGTGCTATCAGGAGGACTCTGGAATAATCATAGCATTAGAAGCAAAGAGAAATTACTTGTATTCATAGGCACTGCTGCTGTATAATTATCAAAAGGCTGAGTCAAAACCGAGCAAGACTGTCAAAAATTCAGCATATGTCAGGAATTATTTCCCAGCTAATAAATAACATGGCAAAAATCTTCCCCTGAAGAAATTACCAGCTCCTTTGCATATCTGAGTGGTAAGTAGTGGGAATAAGTGAACACAGAGTCAGCAATTGTGTGAGAAAAGAAGCCACATTACTCCTTTTATTTTTGGCTGTGCCTGAGGTCAGAAGTTCCTTTATTCTTTCTTTACCTCCCATCAGAGCAAACATAGTCTGCTTCTTTTATCTTAAGGTTCTTCTTTTCCCTGTACAACTTCTTTCTGTTTTGTTTAAATAAAGTAAAAATATCGATATCTGTGTTGCGAACTATGACTGTGTGGGCTCATTATTTTCAACACTTGCATATTAATGAAATGCTGCCTTATCCTACATTGTAGTACTTTTCAAAGGGAAAAAACCTTACTTTAAAGAGGCAGAATAGTGGAGCTGTAATTTATTGAGTTAAAACTTCAAACAGTGATATTTAATGTGCATGTTGTTAAAGCACTAACCATGCATCAAGTATTTACAGTATATAAGGCAACTTACGTAGTAACATGCTTTACTTACCAATGCTTCCACAATTTTGCATACTAGAGCTTTGTGGGAAATTGACTCCCTTTGGTTTGCCTTTCAGCTGTCAAGCTCTTTGTGGCCCATGTTATTGTTAGCTTAAAAGTTGTTACTGTTTCATCAGATGCAGTGGGGAATCCATTCATTCACTGTAGGTGCTTACAGCAGGAAGAAATTAAATAATATAATTGAGCGTATATGTGATGCTGTGTTTGGAAGCATGGGTCTATCTGTGGAACTGGAAGGGGGAGCAAAAATGTTTCTGGAATCATCCTTTAACCAGTATTTGAACTGTAACAAATGTGTAGCTGCTTCATGGTTGTCACTCTGTCTTTACCATGACTATATGGAATTTCATAGCGACAGCAGGGGTAGGACTTGGATCTGTGTGCATCACAGATCTTGGCCTGTTGCTGCTAGAGGAAGGACTCTGCCTGGTTTTGGCATTCATGGGTGGAGCTCAGTTAGAGGGAGCTGCCACATGTGAGAAAACGAAATTAATTACTGCATTAATACAGGTAATAACAGTAGCGGTTACTGGCTTTTATTGACTGTACAACATTTAGTTGCTGTATCCTTTCCCAGACATTCATTTTATAAAAGACAGCAAGAAATGCTTGCATGACAAGGATGTTTATGCTTGAGTGACACATAGCTTGTTTTCCTGTTTATGAACAGATTTTCCTAATTATTTAAATCCCAGCATGTAAGATGCTTAGGGGTAGTTATTTGATTCTGTGGCATATGTTTTCACATGAAACTATGCAGTAAGCATGCATTTGTGAATGGGATCCTATGACTCAGCGTCCCCGAGCATGTTGGCTTCTGCAGCAAGTTTCCTGCTGTGAACAAGGCATGGTGTGACTTTTTTCAGTTCCCTGGCCTGGAAGCACAAGTGATCATAGGTTTAGCAACTAATGTGACAAAATATAATGGGGAAGGCCTATAGAAGGGAAAGGTGATTTCACTTTGACAAAACACCTTTTTCCTTCTCATACTTATTCTTTCACTGATTTCACTTTCTTACCACATATCCAGAAGCACCAAGATTTGTGATCAGGTGTTGGGGCTGGGATTACTTACAGGGACAGGAAGGATAGAAGATGCTGGCTATTAAGTCCTCATCATATTTTTTGCATTTTTTTTTCTTGATTGATGATCACAAGGGTTTTTTTTTGCTGTACCTTTGGTACTCTTTAGGAGTTGGCAGTGATTGCAATCTTAGCCCTTTCATTCTGTAGCATCACT
Organism: Anthoscopus minutus; assembly: GCA_013399455.1. NCBI lineage: Eukaryota > Metazoa > Chordata > Aves > Passeriformes > Paridae > Anthoscopus > Anthoscopus minutus. Next base: position 6,808 of record VWYI01015169.1, read on the forward strand.
GTAAGTCAATAGGGAACGCGGCTGATTTCCATACTGTCCTTGTCTGGGTGGTTTATAGCTCTAATCTTGTTTTTATCTTCCTGTCACCATCTCTCAGTGATGTAATTTTGTCCTTTATTTCCTAAAACCAGACCTCTTGAGAAACCATATACGGAAGTGCAGTTGATAACTGGTGTGTTTGGGGGGACCCATCGAGATGTGATATCTCTCACTGCTTCTTTGAGTGTTTCTTTTGGTCCTTTTACAACACATACATTTCCATTCATACTTCATTCAAACTCTTTTTCATAGTCCTACTCTCTCCACATTTAATTGATTGACGGGATGAAAAAACTTTCTTTGCTGAAGTACAAGTGAGTTCTGTAGTCCATTTGATCTGTCCAATTCTGGAAAGGAAGAGATAATTATAAAAGCTGTAGGTGTATCCTCTGTTTTATTCTTTCACAGCCATGACTAGGGACATCTTTGACTAGACCAGATTGCTCAAAGCCCCATCCAACCTGGCCTTGAACACTTCCAGGGATGGAGCACCTGCAGCTTTTCTTGGCAGCCTGGTCCAGTGCCTCACCACCCTCACAGTAAAAATTTCTTCCTAATATGTCACCTAAACCTGATCTCAGTTTGAAGTCATTCCCCCTTGTCATGTCACTACATGTCCTTTTAAAAGATCACTCTTGATCTTTCTTGTAGGCTCCCTTTAGGTACCAAAAGGCTGAAATTAGGTCACGCTGGGGCTTTCTGCAGGCTGAAAAACCCCAATTGTCTCAGCCTTTCCATGTAAGAGAGATGATCCATCCCTCTAATGATCTTCATGGATGGACTCACTCCAGGTCAATGTCCTTCCTGTGCAGGGCACTTCCCTTACCCTCCCCAGGATACGATAGGCTTTCTGAGCTTTTTCTGGTCCTTTATTAATTGAAATCTTTGCCTGAAAAATGAGATTTTATGCTCCTTATGAAAGTATCCTGCACTAAGAAAAAGATGGTAGATACTGACTTCATTAGCTTATATTGTAAATAAATGATCTGAAAGAGAGGAAGAATGTGCATATATTACACACATAATAACCAGAAGAGATAATGTATTATATGAGGAAAATTACTTTTGTGGAGAGGTTGGAGGACATTTATTTTTTTTCCTAAGAGGCATTATCAGTGCTAGAAACGTGAGTCAGAATATTTATTCTACAATGACAGCTAATCTTTTATAGAAGAGTTTTGTTTCTTGCTAATATATGTGAGTGATAGCAGATTATGTGTTTTTCTTATTTATAGACTCTTGTGTATTATGATTAGCTCTTGCTTTTCCAGGGCTAAGATCACAGCTAATGAGTGATGAAGCAATTTTAATTTTATTTGAGCTCAGATAGTGAAAAGTTCTTTCATTTCCTTTCCAAAATCATAGTGTTTGCCAATGTGAAGATGATTCAAAGTGATGTGTAAAAAACCCACTAAAATTAAAATAAAAGGGTAAAAGATATTTTTAATGCTTCTACAAGCCCTGTCTTCTTTTTACTGAGAGCAGGGGTGACTTGACCTTTCCCTTCTGGGGCCTATTTTTGCATTATAATGTAGGTCATAACTTCTTAAAACCTACCTATTTTAAGTTAGTTACTAATTCTATCTGTATTAATTTTAATTCTGAATTTGAGACTTTGTAAGACCTTGTTTTGAGTACATATAACTTCTGTGAAAGTCTCTAAATCTAGAACTTGTGACCTTTAGTTCAAAATGAGCTTTTTTTTATTTTTAAATTTTCTCATAAAATCAGAGGAGAGCCCAGGTTAGAAAGGGCTTAAAAGGTCATTGGATCTAACCTTTTCTGGAAAAGAGAGCCTAGATATCTAGTGTTCTTTGCAGTCGTGTCTTGCTCAGTCTTTACAAAAGTGGATTTATTAAAAGGTAGGCATCCTACAGTGGCAAAGCATATTTTAAAAAATAAATATCAATAATTGTGGACTTCCTACAGTATTGACCTCTAGATCCCCAAAAAAGTATTTGCAAAAATAGTTCATTTTTTTCTCTAAATTATGATTGTTACCTTCTGTTTCTGCAAAGCTAAAGCATGACAACAAAGTTAATAGGCCTTTTTAAGGTATTGCCTTTTAGGGATTTGATAAAGGATAATGAGAAGATTATCTTCAATAAATAATGAATAGTCTCTTTTCCATGATTTGGATCTAGACTTCCATATTCTATTTCTTTATTTTGCGTTTTGATTTTTCTTCTGTCTTCCTAAAAAGCAGTAGGGTACCTGTCAGGCACTGCTTTCTCTCTGTGAAGAATTTGGAGGATAATGATGCTCCCATAGGTTCCAATAAGATTTTCATGCAGTCTAAATGTGAGAATTGTGGAGGTCTAAACTAATAATTATAGTCAGACTTAAGTAGTGTGAGTGTTGGAAAAGTATGAGCTAAGTGTGTGTGGAAGGAGGTGTCTCTGATTTGCAGTTGCCAGGTATCAAGAGAAGCAATGATTGTTGACCAGGTGTGGGCATTACAGAAATTGTTTTTTGACTTGGCACAGTTTGTAAGGTCATTCCTCTCAGCTTCATTAGTGTCCTTTTTTGCCTTTGCTATCACCTTGTTTGGGTATTGAAAGGTAGTGCTAAGCTTTTCCTAGTGTTTTATTTGCAAAACACTTACTTGGGCTGTAACCTCCCTTTTTCTGCAGAGCAAAGTCAAATGCTCTCTCAGGAAAATTGATGTTAGCTCAAGTGTTTCTTATTGTACATAGCTCCCCTATGAGACTGCTTTCCCCCCTCTGTGACCACAGTTCCATGTCACAGCTCTGGTGCTGTGCTGTAGAACCATGATACTGTTAACTAAACAAGAAAATTTGTGTGTGTGTTTTCCTTAAGCCTAGATTGTGAAAATCAGTCCCATAACTCATAAAAAGGAGCATCCGCTTCCATGTCTGTAAAGCAGAAATGTTAGCCCAAATTTTTTCAGGCTAGTTTTCTAAATTCTTCATGCACATAAACATGAGACACCTGTTTATGTTCCTGCTCATATGCACAAGGTGGCCAGTGTTAAATTAAAACAAAGCATGTGAGCTTGGAATGGAAGAACAAGATGATTATTGTAATATCCATTTTTAAATACTGTAAGAATGTGCACTGTCAGTGGAAAGGATAGAAGTAGGCAGGCAAAATGTAGGTCTGCATGGAGTTCTTAGGTAACACTGAGGTTGGGATGGGCAGGAGAAGGTCAGACCTTCATGATCCCTAGGCTAGACCATGTCTAGCCAGTGGCCCTGAGCCTTGTCTGTTCTCCAGCACAGAAGAACATACTTTCTTTGTTTTTTGAGTAGCATCACACAGAGCTGTTTTGCAAGTGTTTTCTGTCTTTTTTTAAAATTTTCTTTTTTAAGGATTGTGTTGGAGTTTCATGTGTGAGATGGATTCTGACCAGTTTGTTAAAAATTGAATTTATTCCTCAATACATACTGCTGTGAAAATGCCATTTCTTTTGAAAATGATATTTTGTTTATTTCCCAGAGCTGTACTTCAGCACTAAATACTGGGCACATGCCAAGTTATAGGACTGTTAAATAGATTTCTGAAAAAAGCCTGAGACCTTCCTATGTTTTAAAATGCTTGAGAGGGAAAAAAACTAGTGACTGTTTAAGTGTGTCACTGAGACCTTCCTAAAAAATGTATCCCCAAATAGCAATCTCTTGAAAAAAAAAAAGGTGCAAAAAACCCCAAAGGCAAATTAAGGTGTCTTCTTAATGGTTAATTTTAGACTGTGTGTAATGTCCAAATGCATTGCTGAAGAACTTGTTGATGCGTGAGCGAGCTAGAGCTAGTAGGTTCTCTTTGGTGGTGAACTGGGAAAGAGCATCTCATAATGGCATGCAGGCTCTGTGATAAATAATGCTTTTAAAGAGGAATAATTTGCAGTTGTGATGGTGACCTTGGTCTTCAGAATCCATTTTTAAGGTCATGTTTCAGGCTTACTCTGATTATAGACAAGGCATGTCAGTCTGCCTTGTTATCCTGTACTGTGGAAGAGCATTTTCTTTCTGAATACTTCTAGACCAAAGGTCTGTAGGGGACAGTAACTTGCTCTGTTTGCACACCACTTATTAGATATGATCCTCCTATGCTAAGGTCCATAGGTGTAGTTGCACAAGAAGGGAGCTCCTGCACTGGGAAGAGAAAAAACGTAAAAAATTTGCCATTTTGACTGCAACTAAGCTTTTGTTTGCGCTATGTGGTTAAGCCAGCCACTCACTCCTAGCATTCAGTGGGAGACTTTCCCCAGTGTGTGGCTGCTGTATGTTTTTCTGCATTACCTTTTGGGATGAATTGTGGTTCTGTGTTGCTGCCTATTCCTGTGGGCACTGGGGACATGGTGCTGCTGCAGTGCGGTGCTGGACACCGCAACACCTGCTGCCTGCCCGGGCGCTCCCCAGGCTGTGGACATGATATTCTGAACCCGAGAGAATTCTCAGCCTGTCAGTGGCTGAACTGTTCCCAAGTGAAAAATCCTTTGGGAAACTCCTCTTTCAAGGACTGTTTTTTGTAAATAGATTCTGGTTCTCGAAATAAAGTAGAACAGATGTCCTGAATGTGTTTTTCTTTTGTTCCACCAATGAGACCAGAGAGGTGGTTCCTTTAACCTATCATGTTAACTTCTATCAAAACACTTTATAAAAAGGGTGGCAAAACCCCAATTAAAGGCTTCTCTGCCTCAGAGGAAGGACCTCTTGCTGTGTCCCAAACTCTTCATTGTTGTGTACCACAGCGACACTGGGCAGTGCACAGCTGGCTTCCAAATGCTGCCCCCTCCCATGTGGAACTGCATTAGATGCTTAAATAAGTTCGGGGCAGCAGCATCAGGGTGTAATTTTGGTATCTCACCCTCCTGCCTGGAACTTGATTGTTTAGGACGTGCTTAGGATGGCAGTACCAGCCTGAGTAATTTCTGTATGTCTCAGTTAAAAAGTTTCTCTGAAGTATTGGAAGTTAGAATGTGTCTAGTTCATTGCTATCTTTGAGGAGTTAACTGCTCTAGAATTGGAGGTTTGAAGGGGAAAAGTGTTAATGCCAAATAAGTAATTTGCTTCCTTTGCCTGCTGTAAATGCAAACGCAGGAAAAATGCCCCAAATAAGCTACCTTTATCAAGTACCTAATCAGCTGAGTTGTTCTGCTTCAGCACAAGACAGGTTATGACTAGGATGATAAAAAAGGGAATTCTTTTATAGCCTAATTTTTAGATAAGGAAAAAACTTGTATTTGATCACAGCTGTTGATTTCTCCACAGCTCCACAGCCTGTGACTTGTTCCTCATTAATACAGCTATACAAAACTGTTCTTTTTGACTTTACCTGGTGTTTTGTGTGGCTTCAGCATTTTCTGCAGCTTTGTTCGTGTTGACAATTACCAAGGCCCAGCAGGCGTGGATTTGTAGTGTGAAATAGTCTTTGCAGAGGACCGAATATACAGGCTGCATTCATTCAAGATTTTTACAGTAGTCTAGTTGCACTCTTGTCCCAGCAGCGGAGCATCCTTCAGCATATTTCTGAATGTATCTTTTGGTTTTGTTTTGTCCTAAGGGTATCCAGTTTGTCCCCTTTCAGACTACTCAGTCATGTAGCTCAATCTAGAATAAGAAGGAATGCTTGGGGAGATTGTATCAAAAGGGGTTCCTCCTCTGAATTAAAATGCTGACGTAAACTCACTTAGTGAATTCTTTCTCAGTTGTAGCTGAAACTACCTGCTTCCCTGTGTTTTTCCACATTGATTCACCAAGACGAATTGAGATTGAATTTGTGAGACATATGTCATGGTAGCTGTAGGGTTTCAATTGATAATATTACTGCTATTAGCATGCTGATTGAGCTTTTCTCCCTGTAAACTTAAGAATTTTTATACCTCCAAGTCATTTATATTACTCATGTAGCAAAACAATTTTAGATGTTCTTATCCAATATCTCAACCTCACAGATGGCAATAAAACCTAAACAGAAAATCCAGCATGTTACAAGGGAAAAAAAACCCCTTAAAAAGAACACAAAATGTGTATATCTGATTCATTAATCTTTGTTAGTGTCACTTAAGACAATATTATTGAGCTACTGTGGTAAAATATTAATGAGGATTGAGGCATTGCTTAGATGAGATTTTCGCTGCAGTTGAGCTCTTTGGCTGCTTTTCTTAACTTTACCATTGACTTGCTGGGTCATGAATTTTCCTTAAACTCCTAAATTTTTTACCTTAAAGACCCAAGGAAGCCCAAAGATATTTGAACATTATGACATTTAATTTAAAGATCCCGGTACCTTTATATCAGGATATGTTACAGGAATATTGGAAATGCTAAAAAATTTGAGACCTTCAAAGGAGGGATAAGAATAGCTGAAACAATTGTTTATTCTGCTAAAAACTAAAGTATTTTAGTTCAAAAGTAGTAAAATATTCTCCCAAAGAACTATTGTAGTGTTTCACAGTTTTTCAGCTGATAAACTCCTGCATTCATTTTTGTTCAAAAGCCAGTTTTCCCCCTGAACTCTTCCATGTAATTGTTTGCTAGTATCACTTAAAGTATTAGAAGAATGACACATACAGTGTTTGATCATATTATGGAATATAGCTTTGAAGATGATAAAAAAATACCTCAAGTTGTATTGCACTTTCAGTAATTTTACTTCCAAAGTGTTTTTAGACGCTTAAGAGGACATGAGTCAACCTTTACAGTTTTGCTTTACTTCATAGAACTGGTTTATAATATTCATCTGTAAAGATCTTAACATGGGTTCTTATCTATATGTGTATAATTGGTAAGGTCTTCTCAATAGTTAAAATACTCTGGGACCTTGCAACCTTGATTGGTTACAAACTGCTCCAAGCATTTCTTTATTAGAGTTCATAAACATTTTGTTATCACAGTATGTGTGTTTGGAAGCCAGTGAAATACAGAAGACACATTCTGCCTGAATCAGACTCAGAAATTCCAAAAGCTGCATGATAAGAGCCTGAATTGTGATCAGTATCAGGTAATTGCTGGTACTCTCATCAAGAGATCTGTGCATTTCCAGTAATGCCTCCAACAGTAGTACTAACCCCTATGATTTTCTCAGAAGCCATGAGGAGGTGACATTTTATTTCAAGTTCAGTTCTTGAAGTTTAATAAAACTTTAGCATTCATACTTACTAAAAAAGGAGAAGTTCAGGTTTTTATAGTTGCAAATATAATTTTATATACAAGCTTTCAAAGCTTTCTGATCTGAAGATTCTATTCAAGAAAATGAGCTGTCCCGTCTTCCTGTCCTCTGCTGGAAGGGAGCTCTCTTCATTTCTGAGACAACCAAGGCTGCTAATGTATGTTGTTGAAATGGCCACTTAGGCAGAAAGAAGACGTATTACCTTAGTTTAAGGGACATTTTACAGGAACACTATTTTCTTTAGCATATTTTTCACTCTACTGTGCTTTTTCGTAGTCTTTAAGCACTCTATCCAATTATCTACAGCTTCACCTTCTTACTTAAAATGGTGCTCATTGTTGCTTTCAGTATATTTCACTGTCTCTCTGTTTCAATATCAGTTTGTTAAAGTCTTTGGCTGTAGGGATGATGTAATTTTAAGGTCAGCCGTATCAATAAAGATTAATTCGTTTCTTTAATGTGTTGAAGTCTGTTTAAAAAGGTAGAATATTCTTCCAACTGCTGTAGGTGAGCTAGAAAGTAATATATCTTGCAAGTTTTTAAATGTGAAACATTATTCCGTAAGAGAGTATGTAAACTTTACAAAATACAAGCAATTAACATCCATACTAGCATTTAATCAATTTGAAACTTTTTAGGAATAAATCTATTTTCCTTTTAAAATAATATTTCCTTTTAAGGAAATTGAATCAAATGTAGATGATTTTGCTTGATGCCATTGAAATAAATGCGTATGCATTTTGGAGGTAATGGATATTACTGGCACAAGCATTTTCACTTTTTTCCTGTTTTAACAGGTTAATTTTTCTTTGTTAGATAAATAATTTAAATGGTGTGGCTGAAGAATCAGCCACTCAGAGCGCAATTTACCCTGTAACTAAAAGCTTATGCCTAAATACCTGCAAATGTCTGAAGATTGTGCATAGTATTTTTAGCATGTTATAGAAGAGATATTTCAACAGCCTTACTGTTGAATTTTCCAGCCCAGTCATTCTTAACATACTCAAAACATCCATTTGAGCTGGTTTCACTTTATGTACCGCAGCACCTCCAACAACTGAATACATTTTAAGTGTCTCTTAGTAGCATAGTATAAAAAATGTAGTCACTACAAGGCATACCCTGACATTTTCATAAAACAAGGCAAACAAAACAGGTCTTACAATTTTGAATCTCTTGTGACAAATAAGGAAAAATAATTGAAAGCTAACTTCAGAACTTCTAAGACCAAATTCTAAGTTGCCTGTCAAATAAGTGCAGCACATATTTTCCCAGGAATTAGTGGTGAAAAAAAATACTCTAGTTTTCTCTTAACTTGTGTATCCTAAAGTAAACGTTAGTACTATGTTCTACAAATTATGACATCTTAATTCAGACTCTTTGATTTGTGCATATTCTCCAAATTTTCAAATATTCTCAATGCAGTTTCATTGTTACATTAGAAATAAAGGATTTACCTTCTCTTTCAGGTCCGCAATAATATAGAATCACTGCATGTATTTTATATATCCATAGGTCTCCCCCACAGCAGCCAAAAAAACTGAAGACATCTGAGCCCTTTTCAGTCTTTTTTAAAAAACTCTTTTTTCTCAGTTGAAGAAGTAGTTAATATAAGCTTGGCAATAAACAAAACTTGTCCTACCAAACTGTGTCCTCATAGCTGCAGGTGAATTTTTGATAAACAGTATTATGTAATTTGTTGTCAAAATCAACCTGTCTGAATCACATTAGCTAATAATAATAATAATAATAATAAAACTCTGGACTACTTTTTTTGCCCTTCAAATAACTGCATTGTTATGTCTTATATTAGTGGCATCTCCTAGCAACAGAAAAAGTTCCAAAAGTTTTATTTTTAGAAGTGTGCTAGAATTGTTTTCCCAACTATTATATTTTCATGCTGTCTCACTGACAGGCTCCCATGAGTAAGTGAGAGCGCCTCTGATTAAAGTGCAGTGATCCATAGTGGTTACTGCTCTCTGTTGCAATACAGATTGAGGTATAGCTCATGTTGTTAGTGAAGCATTGGCCTTGGGGTCATTAGCATGATCCCAGTCTCTGGACACTTAAAACTGAATTGACTCATTTTGTTTATTATCGTTTCATCTGCTGTTTAATCTGCAGTTTACATGGCCCTTAGATTCAAAATATTGTGTCCCTGTGTCCCATAGGGTTATGATTAAAGATAATGTTTATGATACAAGGATAGAGTAGACCAGCTGTAGGTAACAAAACCAACATAACCATGAGTGTTCTACTGCAAAAGGCATTGCCTCCAGAGAATGTAGTGATCTGCAGGCCAGGAGGTGGGAAGGTCTTGGCCTCTGTGGAACAGACTGGCTGCATCTGTGTTGCATAACATCCCCTTGGATCCCAAAGAGATTGCTGTTTTTCTTTGTATGACTCCCAAAAACTGCCACAGTTCACCCAAGTTGTATCGTGATGCTGAGGGATACGTGTTGTATTTCTTGAGGCGTTTCATGATGGCAGTGCCCGAAGGCAGCAAACCTGCTGAGTCGATACTGGGGGAGTGTTACAGTGCACAGGGGGCAATCTTATCTATGCTGTCTGTAGGGAATAGCCCCTCTGGTAAATCTTGTTCAAAAGTTTCCCCTGCTTCTGTGGCAGAAGAACTGACCTGTCTTACCCTGAAAGGAAGCCCAGGAGCTAAGAGATACATGGAGAACCTTAGCTCTGGAACAAGCAGAGGCGCAAAGTTATTAAAATAATGATACACATGGGATTATTTTAACTGCAGCTCCATTGCTTTAGACTGATGTTTTGAAAAATGTGTTTTAAATGTATTGTTTTGGCTTTGGTGTCACTTGAAGTTAAATTTATATATGTTTGTTTTGAATGTGCCTAGCAATGTCACAAGATTTGAAGCAGCTTCATTTTCAGCTTATACCATGAAACTAAGAGCTTTTAGGCAGGTGACAGTCTGATTCAGTAGGAGGAGCAGTGGAGACTGTGGAAGAATTCTGAAAGGCATTTGCAGGCTCACATGGTAAAAACGTGCACTTGTGTTTCATACTCAGTCCTTAGTCTAGCCCGTGTTGTTGGTCCCTTCCGAGGTGGATGTCTATCTAGCACCTGCTGAAAGGAAAAAACCAAGCCAAAAGATCTGCAATGTCTTCTTTCAGTTTATTTGACAGTGGTACATTAGGTACCATTGTTTCTGAGTAAAGCCAATAGTGAATACATGGTTGAGTCCAAAGCTCTTCCTGTAAGCCAAGGATCTTTGTTATGGACGTTTTATGTAATTGCTTGTGTAAGGGTTGCACGTGGTATATCATCTACTTTGGATAAAAGTGCTCAGCAGGTGCTGTGATTTTCTACACTAAAAATGAATATTTAAGACCCAAGGGAAACTATTCACAACTTTGGACAGGTGGTGAGATAGTAGAAGCATAATTTAAAGTCATTTATGGCTCTTTTAAAGCACTATTAAAATAAGTATCTTAACATTTCCTAGGATGATCCATCACAAGCTGACTTGTCTGTTTAGGATTTTCCCAAATGTTTTTCTAGTTAGATAAAGGATGCACATGAATGTGCAAAATGATTTGGCTGTTCTGTCTGAATGATGACAATTTGTGGAAAACTGAATTTGCCACATTCCTGTGTTTCCTTTGCAGCTGAACTGGGAGTTCAGTGTTGTGCTTATACCTTTTTGATTTGTTAAAGTACTTTACATTCGTAGGGCAGAAAAGCTGGATTCCCTCCTCCATATCAACCTGTTCAGAAACCCAACTTGCGTGGATGTTTAAAAGAATATATAGGAAAAATAAAATTATTTCTTAAATATGCCACACCATTAGTCCACCAGCTGTGCTATAACTCTAGGGGTCAGAGTCTGTATGTCATTGCCCTGGAAACTTGTATCAGCCTGCTTGTAACAGCTGATTTCAGTAATGTAATGTTGACTCTTATTTTGTTAGGTGTCATTTTTACCAGCGTTGTTGATAGGAGCAGTATCCAGCCAGTGCATGTTTAGTGCAAGATGTGGCTATTTTCCAATGACTGTGCTTGGGAATTTATATTTTCAGAGGTTTATTTTTCTATGCATAGACTCATGTCAGTGGTGCATGCCAGTACATTTAAAGGAAAAAATAGAATTCCTACTTAAAATAAGTGATTCTCTGAATTTTATAATATACATGCTTACAAACACAGAAGCCTGGGAAATGATCAATGTTTTTCAAGTAGGCATGTAAAGGGCTCTCTTCAGAGAAGTTGTATAAGCTATGTGCTATAAGGAAAAGAAATGAAATGTAATCATTATCCAAATATAGTGAATAGAGATAAGAGTTCTCCACAAGTTATCTGCCAAATGTGTGTGTCTGTCTAACACAGAATGACTCTAATACCACAGTTGTAATATTAAGTCTGCCCACATATTTTGTGCAAAATCTCAGTGGTGAGGCATTTATTGCCTTGAAAAGCTGACACAATGGAATGCTTTTTGTGCTGGCTCTGGGCAAATTGTAGTCCATTTTATGAGTTCCAAGGTCAGAGTACTATCATGGCTATTAAACTGTGGTGTAGTAAAGTGGGCTCTATTGAATGTTCAAGGAACATCTCTAAGTTTGCAGCCATGTCTCCAGCACCAGAGTTTTTGTCTGAACCTGTTTTCTCTTGTCTACATTCTTCTTTTTGCTGTAATTTCATTTCAGAATTGATTTTTACTGCAACATATATGGAGTTGTAGAGTTAAGACACTCTCAAGACACACAGCAGCCACTGTTAACATGTCACTGCAGAAATCCTTTCATTGGTTGTATCAGCTCTAGTGCTAGTTCAAGCATAAGTCAAAGGGCACTGTTACTAAACACCTTGTGCTGCGAGAGTCTGTGTTTCTTTCCCTATCATTCTTGTAGACCACTACTATTCTTGAAACTGAAAAATTTAAGCTCTTTCACAGAGAACCTAAAGTAGATTTGCATGGACTTAATACTTCTCTTTCCTTTTCTAACTTATCTGCTAGCCTTTCCTTCCCTTTCAAAAAAACCTGCTATCAGTATGAAACATTATTTTTATGCTCTGCCTGCCTGCACTGGTGTGGGAAAATTTGTTTCCTGTGAATTTTTTTCTTGGCCCCTCTGAAATGCAGAACAATTATTACAAATTTAGATCAGGATTTTTTTTTCCAAATAATAACTGTAGTATTCAGTAGAATCCCTTTTTCTCATAGCATACAGTCTAAAGCTCCTGATATCTCCTGTGTGAATAAGGATTTTTCCTTGCCCATTTTGCACTTTCTCTTCTCCTCTTTTACACTGCAGTTCATCAGCACTGCTTTTTCATGTGCAAAGTGGTTAATTTCAGTAAAATTTCTCTACCCCCAAACTTTAGCTTTCCTTTGTTTGGCTGAATCTCTTGAGTTCATGACCAGCTGCAGACAGATGACTGATTCAGTGGCGTGACTTCTGCTTTCTGGAAGCAGTTAACAGAATGTGGATGGCTTTCTCTTATCTGCCATGGGACCCCAGCAGACATGGGCAGCAAAAATCTCCGAGTTCCTGTAGAGTAAAACGAGGACAAAACCGCAAATAAAGCTGACATTTTTTGGTAAGATGGAGCTTAGTGTGTTTTTAGGTGGTATGATGTGCTTTATTGACTTACTGTCTTAATTTGACTTGTAAAACATGTTTTATTATTAAGTAATTGTAGATAATTTTAAAGTGACTATCACCTTGCAATTTGCAGTACCCCATTTTTTAGCCCTGTTCTCTTAATTCTTTAGGAACACTGGCATAGTCTATAACTTTCTGTAGAGAGATAAGCTGTTGAAATATTTTTCCTTTCCTTTTCAGGGAGTAATATGTGGGAGGCTGTGGAGTATTTGCTTCCGACATAGGAACAGCATTGGGTTGGGATTCTGCACTCCTGAGAGAATGCTGGGAATCTGCAGAGGGCGACGGAAATTCCTGGCTGCCTCTCTGACCATCCTTTTTGTCCCAGCCATTACGTGGATTTATCTGTTTGCTGGGAGTTTTGAAGGTAGGAGAGGAATAATGGCTGAGGGGGTGGTGGTGGGATATTGAATGATTTGTAGCTGGGCAGACAAATGTAGATCAGTCATCATTGATTTCACTTAAATAAATCTTGTTCGACTTGCATATGAAATGTGCAAGATCCAAGGTGCAGATTTCAACAAAGGGCCTTCCTTACTGTGTTCTCACTACTGAGGATGCTGAGTTAATTACTGGCCACAATTACTTGGTTTTTTACTCACCTTTGAACTTTGAAAAAGTTCAACAACTCCCTCACTGCTGAGTTTATTTGGTTTTTTTCTGTATTTTCTAATTTTAAAAAATGGGTCTATCTATGCCCTGTAAGATTTTTAACATCTTGTTTCAGATATGTTGAACACAGAAAATCAATTAATATCTATATAAGCTTTGTTTACATAAAAGTCATTTGGATCTACATCCACCTGACTGTCAGTGGATTGTTTTAGTTGGAAGATCATTCTGTCCCCTTCTTTTTTTAGGTGGAAATCTTCCAGTTTATAGGTACATTGACTTGCAGCTATGTAATGAGCACTTTTTATAACAAGGCTTTGAATAATCACTACTTAGTCTTTTAAATTACCTGTCTGATAAAGTGTTTTTCCTGGCCTTACAGATGTTCAGCAGTAATACTTCAGTTAGGTGAGGTTCAAAGATTATGGCTCTCCTGTTTTTTGCTACTTTCTAGCTTTTTTGATTGTTTGTGTTCATTGTGGAGGTGAAGCATTTTATGTTGGGCAACAAGTATGTTATTGTGGCAAGAGTAAAAAAAAAGTCATTCATCCTTTGTAGTCGCCTTAGCATGAGGAAAGGTGTTCTAACTTTGTAAAAACTGTTCAGTCACTAGTTTACAGTTTGTTAATTTTTAAAAGGCATTGTTTAAAATGTCAGGCTTCTTTTATGTATCCTTGGCTGATAAATCTGTGCTGTGTTTGAAAACAAAAGAGGTTTCCATGTTAAATTACAAGTAAGAACATGTAAAGATTTTCAGTGTGTGTTGCATACAGTTCTGAACTTGTTATATGCCATGTACAAATATTTGTATGCAAATTTATTCAAGTACTTAAAATTCTGCCTTAATGTGCAGTAACTCCATGAGCTCATTCTAGACTAAACACCTGTAGGATTCATGTTAAATTGGAAATACAAGGGTTGCTACCTGCATACTTAAAAATAATGATCTGGCAGGCAGAACAGTACTGAATTTGTTTGATTTTTGAAAGCTGAGCAAATGCAGGCCTCTCCTTTTTGCTTTTAGAAGAATATTATGCGGCTTTTTCAAAATGACTATTTTAATTGTGTCCACAATTGATAATGCCATGGTGTTTTAAATTCGTCCGTGGGTAGAATCCTTTGTTTCTACAGAGAACTCAATACAAATCTTGAATATGCTGCGACAGGATATTTGAAGTGACTTAAAGCTCTTACTGTGAATTAATCTTAAATGCAAACCAGGGAACAAAGCCCATTACCTATTACAAAACCTTGCACTGGAAAAGGACTGGAAATTATATATAGTTAGTAATTCTTCTGGTTACTTTTCTGTATCTATTTTCTTTTTTCTTAATTTGGATGGGAGTAATTTAGTCTCTGTTGGTTAAAAGCTAAGGTCAGTTATATATTTTATTTACCTAAATAATGGCTAGCATTTTCCTTAACTTGTAGCTCTTATAGACAAAAATTTAATGCCATTTTGTTATTCTACGTGACTTCATGTTTTTTTCTCCATAGTGTTTCCCACAATTTACTCATGTTTGATTTCTCTATGGAGATTATAGTGAAGCGGGGTGGCTTTCTTCTCTCAAGAAATAAAATAAAAGTAACAAGCAATAGAACAAGAGGAAATGGCCTGAAGTTGCACCACAGGAGGTTTAGATTGGATATTGGGAAAAATTTCTTCATGGAAAGGGTTGACAAACATTGGAACAGGCTGTCCAGAAAAGTGGTTGGGTGACATCCCTGGAGATGTTTAAAAGATGAGTGGATGTGGCACTTGGGGAGGTGCTTTAGTGGTGGACATGGCAGTGCTGGGCTAATGGATGGACTCAATGATCTTAAAGGCCTTTTCCGTCATAAACAATTGTATCATTCTGTGATTCTCTTATTGAGTACAAATTGCCTCACAACAGCATTGTGCCTTGATTTGAAACCATCAGGAGTGTGGAGTCCTCTCTGCCTTTTGACACATGTTTCTTTTGTTAATCACAAGGCTAGAACTTTTCAGTACATCTGGTTTTAGATTTGAGTAAATGCTTCTTGTTTGACTTTTCTCCACCAAATTAAAGAAATCATCAATACTTAGTGTCTTCATACTCATTTAATTACTCTGTGTGGAAGGGACCTCAGGAGTTCTCTCATTAAACTCCTGCTCAAATCAGTGTGGGTTTTGGAATCATGCAAGTCTTCTTAAGCTTTTATTCAACAGCATCTTGAAAACCTCCAAGGATAGAGAAAATACGGGCTTCCAGACACACCATGAATGAGTACCATACCTCTTTGAGCCCAACATTCTGGATAGTTTTTCACACATCTAGTAGTCCACCCAGATACACAGTGAAATCCCAGCTTGGATATGGGGATAGTGTATTTAAATTCAAGGGAGATTGCATCAACTGGTCAATAGATTGATAGTCATTATGGTGATGGTCATATATTGGTCATATATATTCATAGTCATTCCACATTCATCACAGAAAACAGTAAGGTTGGTCAAGCATGATCTAACTTTTGTGAACCCAGTTGCCCTGCCAGGCTTGGCAATGTTTCTGTTTGAAGATACCTATATAATATAATAGTAAAATATAATAGTAAAATTACATATAATAGTAAAATCACTGTGGTCTTTTATTCATGAAGTAAAATGGTTGACCTAGCTGAGTTGTCATAGCAAAAAATTTTGTGCAGATTTTTTTTATTCTTCTGCAGCTTTTTTCTTTGTTGGTATGTTTTAAGGCTCACATCTCTGGTATGACATCCGTAGTGCTGTGTCTGCCTCATATATTCTTGATGTAAGTAGGAACTGCATTTCTCATCCATGTGTTTATATCTAAGAACTTAAGTTACTCATTTGCCATAGCATGGGAGTTGAATCACATTAAAAACCCTTTAAAACCTTTATTAGTGAATCTTTAGTACAAAATATGCCTTACTGCTGTCTGTTTCCATGTTCCGCTTTTTCAATAGTTTCAAGTTCCTTAAGACAGAATTTTGTTTTATTTTGGATTCTGTTCTCTTGTGAGAAAGAACATGGCAGCCTGCTAATTCATAGTTGTCACTCAGACACTTCCAGTAAGACCCTTCTCTTAGAATATTTGTTGAAGGTGGTGTTACCCAAGCTGTGACAGCAGTAGCTACTAAAAGCTTCATTAATCATGTATAAATCTCTGTTAAGGGTATGAAACAGAATATTAAAGATGGTATTGAATATTGTATAGCCTTTGAACATACCTGGTTACTGTTTTTAATAATGTACAAGGACAGCACAATTTTAATTATCTGTTACTTTGAATGAAAAAGCTAGTTGTTCTAACATTCTTATATTCAAAAGACAAAGTAATAGAGTAGGAAAGGTGGAGTGCATTTAAAACAGGGAAGAGGAAATAAATAATACATGATGAATTTTCATTAGAAAGAAAATAGCAATTTCACTAACTAGTGGTAGCTCCATAAATAGCCTAATTTTCTAAGCTATATGCAGCAGTTTTCTCTCCCCCTTACCATGAAGGTCATGTGAAATGGAGATTTGGAACTATAATTTGTCCATGATTTGTATATTACTGATTCCTCAAAAAAAAAAAAAAAAGAAAAAGAAAAGTGCACTGTGACCTCAGCAGATTTACAGTCACCTCGGTTTTGACAGGGTGAAAATACACTAAATACACTTGAGTTACCAGTCCCTATGTGGTAGATCTACTTGAGGCTGAAAGCTTAAAAGTATGTGTGTAGAGCTTCTGTGCAGAACTTTTTTTCCAGAGTGACAGAGCCAGTAATGGAACCTTAAGATGCAAAATTGAAAAGTTTTGTGAGATACTGTAGAGAAGGGAGTCTGTGAGAGAGCAGTTAGCTTTGGTTTCTTTTAACTGCTCAGGCAGCATTTTAAAAACCAGGGCTTGCCTTACTTCCTGGGACTTGCTTTCCTTGATTGTCCTCTTTACACTCCAGTGTTGGGCAACTATCATTCCCTGACACTTCATTTCAGTTAAAGTAATCTGTAGAGTAGAGACATGATTGAAGCCAGAGTTGGGTAAACACCTCATAAAATACAATAAAATAAATTGAAGGAAGGCTGCAAATAATCATCTTAGTATTTAAATGGATTCATTTTGATGCTGTTCACACTTCTTGTGCATTTTCCCATAAATATTCTAGTAAATATGTTAATTGAGAAGACTGTCTATGGGAACAATGAATATCCAGTTTTAATATTCATGAAAAGTGGATTTTGAAATCATATTTGTGAATACTTGAATCAAAAAACTGATTTTGGGGGTTCAGCTTTTTCCAGTTAAGTGCCAAAAGTTTATCACATGATCTGTGCACTTGATGAAGACTGCCTGAACTTTTAATGCTTGCATTAAGTTGCTCATAGAAAGAGGCAAACAAATAATTAACTACTAAAATATCTATCAGACACTTGCAACTGATGAACAAATACCAGAAAATAATTCCCTCTCAGACAATGTAATTAAAAGGACACAAAACATAGGATTGCTTTTTTTATTACATTTCCTTCAGTTGGCTTGAATTTTCTCTGGTACTTGTCTCAGCAGGATTAAACAAGAAAACTTAATCAAGTGTCCATTTAAAATAGAAGCTTCCACCTTTTTATTGATCCTGTTTTTTTAATAAAGTTCTGAATAAAGAAGTCTTGAAAGGGACTGCATATAAGTAAGGGTGCTTACTGTGATGAGTGTCTGAGCAGATGTACAGGAGGTGTGTTTAGTGAATATTGGCTATCCTTAGTTAAAAAACCACCCCTTCATTTCCATTCTGGAGTAAATTATGCTGGCTCACTCCTCTCTTGATACATTTATTTTAGGCAATAGAGAATTGTCACTTAAGCACCTCTATCTCTACTGCAATCACTTCTTTTTGTTTGGATGTTTGGATGTTTGGAGCTCCTACAAGAGTAATATCAGTTATGATAGCAAAAACCTCAGGCTTATGGGAAGTTTTGTTGCTCCTGGAAATCTTGTCCTTCTGTGAAATCCTGGTGATTTGGTGGTGGTGAATGCTGATAAAAGACCAGAAGGTCCATGCTATGAAAGCTGAGTCTTGTTCTCTGCTTACATCTTTAAATTACAAGTCAGTGACCCCCCCCGTTTATTTTGTTGTACAGACTTGAGAAGCTTTATATGTCCGTCATCTAAGAAAATAAAATTTATAAGTGAATATTGGAAAAGAAAGAGTTTTACTCTCCGTTTTATAAAGAAATAGCTTTCTTGTGAGCAGTGACAAGAAATTTGAAGTAGTTTCTTGTTGCAGTCTGTTGCGAATTCTCCACGTGTTTCGGATTCCACCAAGCCTCGCGGGTTCTGGCTAACCCTGGAGAATTCCAATGAGGGCAGCAAGTGATAGAGTTACACGAGTGTCAATCTGGCTTTTTCCACATCCCCTCTCCTTCAATTGGTAAACCAACTATTCCCTTCCCCTTGCTCCGCCCCAAGGGATAAAAGAGAGATGGTGGGCGAGGGAGGGAGGAGTTCGCCCTAGGTTTTCGAGAATGAACATCGGTGTCGCCAATTGGAATTTAATAAAATCGGAACCTGAAACCTAGGTCAGACTTCGCATCTTTTCTTCACCTCGTCCGGGATCTGCAAAGAGAAACACTCAGGAGGTAAAAGGACTAGCTTTTCTAACTTGCTAGGGGAAGCCCAGCGCTCAGGCCAATAGCTGCAGCCTGACCGCAGCGTGTCCAGACTTGCCCCAGGCATGTGGTCTTGGCTCAGCAGCAGACGCTGAGAAGCCAAGTACCAGGGCAAAACCCCCGAGGAGCGTAAGGAACCCCGATAGTTTCTGTACCAAAACAAGAATGGCTTTATGCCAGGAGTGTCAGCCAAAATACATCATGGGCATGAGAAGCTTTTGGAGATCAAATGGTGAAGTTAGTGAGGAGCATAGACTTTTTTTTTTTCTTCTGAATCATTTTTGAAATGAAACTTAGAATTCTGCAATGCAATTTTATCCTTAGCTAGCAATGTCCACTCCCGCTCAGCCCTTTCAACCCTCAGAGGCTGAAGTCAGTGCTGTTTTTCCTTCAGCTTGCCACGAATTTGGATCCTTAAACCAATACCGTCATCTCAAGAGAAGCCATGAATCTTGCAATGGCCAGTCCTTTTGTCAGTGTGCTGTGCCACAGGAAAGCAAGTCTGCACTGCTTTTTGGAATTCCAGAACAGAGGGCACATGTTTCCTTTTGCTGCTCATGTTTTTTTAAATTATGTGCTTTCAGAAAAGCAAAGTAAGCTGTAGGCTTACCTCCTTTCTTCTCTCTACAATCTTATGATTGGATGGAATGTTTCTTTGCTTCTAAACACCAGTTTTCTCTTGGTTTTCTTTTTCTAGACAGCTCTCAATTAGTCATTTCTGGCAGAAACATAAAGATCAGAAAGAAAAGGAATTTTTTGACAGGACTGAGGGGCTGGCTACTTTGTAACAGCAGCTAAATGAATGTAATTGGTGGGATTTCAGAAGGGTTTTGTTTCATCTGTGTCTTCCTCCTTCTCTGAACAAACTTGGGAAAAATAAAAGGTGGATTACAAAGAAGTGAGTAAATTTCTCACAAGAAGGGACGTCTGGATGCCCAAGTTCTTTTAGGGCTGCATGGAAGACCCAGTAGTAGGACTGTGTCATGGGTTACAGTACAAAATGTAATCAAAAGTGTGTTATTCTATTACCATCTGCTGGAACTGGAATGAGGGGAAGTGATGCAATCTTGTGTNACTGTTATTTTCTGATTGTTCCTCCTCTGTTTTGAAGATAGGTACTTACTAACTTAATAGTCAGAACATGTTTTTTTGGTATAAAAACAGAAAAGCAGAGTGACCTTATCACTCTCTACAGCTCCTTGAAAGGAGTTTATAGTAAGGTGGGGGTCAGTTTCTTTCCCCAGGCAACAACTGGCAGAATGAGAGGACGCAGCCTTAAGCTGCACCAAGGGAAATACAGATTGGATATTAGGAAAAAAGTTTTTTCTGGAAAGAGTGGTAAAGTACTGGAGTTGTCTGCCCAGGGAGGTGGTTGAGTCACCATCCCTGGATGTGTTTAAAAAGAAGCTGGACATGGCACTTAGTGCCATGGTTTAGTTGAGGTGTTAGGGCTGGGTTGGACTTGATGATTTTGAAGGTCTCTTCTAACCTAGTGATTCTGTGATTAGATGTCTTGTTAAAAATAAACGGAAAAACAAGCCCCAAGAAGCAGCAATAAGCTTTTTGAAACAAAATGTGCAGTTTTAAGTACACCAGAACCCCTTTGTGTGCTGGAACTAATGTAGCGTGACTTGCTGTGATTGATGTCATGCAGCTGATTGATGTTGAAGTTGCTTTTCCTACAATTTATATAATCTAGCTCCCATATGGATCTCCTGGTGTCTAAATAAATCCTGAGCTCCTGTTGCAGTGTTTTTCTCAATGGTAGAATGTTTAGCATATCTCCTCCCTCCCTCCCTCCCTCCCTCCCTTCCTCCTCCAAAAGATAAACGTGTGAACAACAATGAGGTATCCAACCACTAATCACAAGCAATATAGNCCTCCCTCCCTCTTCCTCTACCATCTCTCTCCATGTTCCTTGCAATTATAGAAGCTTCATTACCTCTGACTTCTTTCCCTCTAACAAAATAAATTTGAAATTAATCAATGAACTTTGAGGGCAAACAACAAATGTATAAGCATAGGATGAAAAAATATCTGTAAAAGAGATGCTTTAAAAGATTGAAATGAAAATTTAGTTTTTGATTCTCAGAACAATTAATTTGGGCTGTTTGATTTTTGTGAAGTTTTTGTATTTAAAATTTGCAGGATGTTCTTCAGATCAGGAAGAAGTTTGAAATCACAATCTGTCTTCTTAGACAGCAAATTGTATCTGAAGTGCCTTCCAGTACTTTTGAAACTTAACAGTTCCTTAAAAAAAACAGTACTTCAAAACCAGTACTTTTTGAAACAAATATGTTTTGAATATTTATTTAAACATGTATAATACCATAAGGATGAGGAATCAAGTTTAAAAAAGTACTCAAATAATTACTTCACACATTGTGTATGGTCATTCTTATGTTCTGCAGATTATGCTCTGGAATGGTTTAGGAAAAGCAACTGAGTGGGAGGTTGATACCCTGTTATTGGGTGGATGTGTTTTAGGAACACTTAGCTTAACAATACCAGTATCTTCAACAGATCTCTTTTATTCCCTCCGTACCCTTTTCAAATGTTTTTCAGACATAACAGTGTTATTCAGATGAGTGATTATTTCCTTCCCTTGAAGTTTTACCTCTTGTGTTGCTGTGCAATTCTTGTTTCTAGACTTGAAAGAAAATTTTTTTTAAAAATTTATCTAGATATCCTTGGACTATTGAGTGACATGCACAACTAACTTCAAAAACATAGTCTGACAGCAGTTATCCTGGTTCACTCAACTTTGTAGATACCAACAAAAAAAGGAAAAGCTGATGACCTGGAGACTGATACAGTTTTAGCCTGAGATTCTCTTCCAGTTTAGCTGTGTTCAAGCTGTTTGAGCTATCCTGTGACAATAATTGCAACCTATGATATGACCTTCTCTATAATTCTATGAAATGGTCAAAGTCCATGTAAACAAGGATGTAAACATCAAGGGTTTAAACATACTTTCTTTTTTTATTTTGATTTTATAATTCTGTTTGTCTTTGAAATTGCTAAATGTCAGAGTTTGCAGAGATGAGGAATTAGAGGGAGAGAGCTGAAAGTAGTGAAGTTAAAATTATAAAAAAAAAAATCATAAAATCGTCACATTTTCCTAAATTAAATTCACAATCCAAAGGAGCTTGTGCTTCTGTTTGGTATATTTACTTTTAAAAAAATAATATAGGCACAGTTAAAATATTTTACTGTATAATTGAAGTGTGTCACAATGAGATACTTTTTCCAGTGAACTTGTAATATTGTTTGTACCTATGAAAAAAGCTCTCCCTTGTTGAGGGTGTTCTACTTGTAAAGAGCACTCTAGTTTCTAAGAGGTACCTCAGTTTGCAGGAGTGTGAGTGAGTTCTTTTCACCCAGGATCAGGGATGGAGAGCCAAGAGACCATTTTTGAGTCTGGACTTCTCTTTTTATTCTTCCGTACCTATATTACATATTTACAGACAATGAGGAGCTATATACACTAGGTTAACAGGGTAGAAAATGGCCCCGAGAGGAATCTCTCCCACATCTTTTATGTGTCTATTTGCCCAATAATCAAATGCCAAGTAACTTATTTTTCTTAATGACCCAGTGACCAGACACTGACGAACTGACATGTGGCCTGCACTATCCAATTACTCCAGATTACCCAAAAACCCCTAGAAGAAGAAGATGAAGGAGAAGGAAGGGATACAAGAAGAAAATGACAGTGCCCTAGATCCTCCAACTTGTGTTTCATGTATTAATATAACTAAAACTTCAAACTTTAACCTGTTCCCCCAATACAATTCTATCTAACTCACACACTCACACTGTTAGTTTCTCTACTTAACTCTAAAAGCTTTCTCCATGGTTTTAAGCTAAACTCTGTGTTTTCCTGGATGTCAGAGCCTGTCAGCACAGGTAAGGGGATATTTTCTGTGCCTCTGACTCCAACATACCTATTCTAAAGAAGAGGTGTGTGATTTGCTCTCTGCATACTGCTTCCCGAACCTCTGAAATGCCTAGTGAAATCACCATCACCAGCAGAAGCTTTTAAACACCTGGAGTAGATTACAAGGTTGGAGTTAGGAACATACCAAGGTCCTGAATGGAAAACCAAAAATGTGTATCTACAAAAGCAACTGAAAGTGTGATTGTTGCACAGTCAGCCCTGCGTGTTGTTGAGCAACAGGGGTAGAGGGGTGGAGATACATCACCTTGAGAAGCAGAGGAAGCCTGAGCAGCTTGTGGACTCTTATGTGGTCACTGAAGCCTGGGCCCCTACATTTTCAAAGTGATTATTGTTCTTCCTAAGTAGATTAAACCCAGTGTATTTATGGCTGTTGGTGCTGCAATAAGATCTTCATTTGGTTCTCTAGACATTGGATTGGGGTTATCATGGTGTAGTTTAACATCAAAGGATGTTGCATAGCTTTTGTGTAATATATAGAGGATTGTTTCTGAGCTGAAATAAAGCCATAGCTAATAAGATAGTATTATTCTTATATGTTGGAAAGCACTTGAAGAAATTGCTGAAATAACAGTTTTTTACGTGATTAAGTAGAGTGAAAAAAAAATACCCCAAAGTAGTTGTGTTTCTCCACAACATTTTCTTCCTCTACAATTTTTCCTATTTTATTCTTCATCTTTCCTTATTTATGTGTTAGTACTAGAGTAGTTGCAACAGTCTTTGTTTAATTTGTTTCAAAATGGACCTGACAGACAAATTTGTAGATTCTTCTCAAAATTGCACAGAAGAGTTACTGATGTTTATGGGCTTGTAAAGATTTGTTTTTACCATCACAGCGACTGTTAATGATCAATGTCTCTTACATCTTGTATAGCACAGGCTGTATTACATTGCAGAATGGATGGAATAATGTTGGCTGGTAATTAAGTCCTGCATCTGACCTATGCGTTCCAAATACACCAAAGCTGTTCTTCTAGTCAGATTTCTGAACTTAGTTTTAAAGCTCATGGAGGATTCTAGCACATCTCTGAATAAATTTTTCTACCATTTTAAAAAATACATTCTTTAATTACAGGCTGTCTATGTATTTCTAGCTTCAAGGTAAGAAGTAAAAGACAAGAAGTAGACAATGGAGGAAAAAACCAAAACTGGATCATTTTTCAGAAGCAGTTTCAGTTTCATGTAAAATAAGTAATTATGATTATGAGATACTGCAGTACGTAAAGTGCACTGAAAGAAATATCACCTTAAGGACTATGGATGGGAGTCCTACAGTACTACAGCTATCACAACTTATAGCTGATTAAAAAAAGAGATAAATTCATAGGATTATTGCTAATCTTCCCATAGCTAGTAGAAGCTAGTTAACAGGATAATCAGTTGCCATTCCAGTCCAGAGAAACTAATTTCCCAAGCAGAATATTTATTTTGAGCTCCAGGTTACTGTACCTTTTCAGTTGTGAAAAATAACCCTTCAGAAAGGATCAAGTCATAGTTTCAGTTGCAGGTTAAGCATGTTTATTAAATTTAAGAAAAAAGATGTATTTAAGCACTATTTTGGCAACCAGTTATTCATGGAGCAAGTCTTATAAATGTAAAATTTATCATATTGTATTCTCAGTTTTGCAAATAAAATGAAAAATTAGTGTACTGTTTCCAAGTTACCTTTAGAGCATTAAAACATGGAAGATTTCTTATCCATTTCTTTCCCACTGTTAAGGCATCCATCATTCTAGAATCGTATCCACCACTTTAATATTTCACAATCAGTATATTTCCTGCCTGTCAGTGGATTTAATTTAACCTAATTCTGTGATTTTGCTTGTTAACTTTAGCGGGAATAATGTTTTCGGATGACTGAACGCTATAAAAGTCTGCTTTTTATTCTCTACTAATCAAAGTGTTATAATGTGTGCCTCAGGGGATCCACGCTGACTTTAACAAAGGATTCTTTTGGTCTGAAATGTAATACACACACAGTGTTTTCTAGCAGTATTAACTATAATGGATTTAGCTATTTCACCTCTTGCTTCAGTGCATTACAAACCCAGGGGTTTAAGGTAAAAATCTCAACAGAAAGGTTACATTTTATAGAATATTCTTATAGTTTCCAAGTTACCATTAAAGCATTAAAACATGGAAGATTTCTTATCCATTTCTTTCCCACTGTTAAGGCATTCATCATTCTAGAATCGTATCCACCCCTTCAATATTTCACAATCAGTATATTTCCTAAGGAACTAAGTTTAAAAATCCATCTGCACAGCTACACATAATTATTGGTTTCCAGAGAACTCCATCTAACTTTCTTCAAAGCTTTGCCAATATGCACAGGGGTAAGTAAGTTTGAAAATAACAATTA
Source organism: Anthoscopus minutus (assembly GCA_013399455.1). Taxonomy (NCBI): domain Eukaryota; kingdom Metazoa; phylum Chordata; class Aves; order Passeriformes; family Paridae; genus Anthoscopus; species Anthoscopus minutus. The sequence goes on from VWYI01015169.1 coordinate 32,178, forward strand.
TCTAACTTACTTGAGTTGGGTGAAGGTGTTAGTTGCTTGTTCATGTACACTTGAGTGGAGATGTGATGAATTAAGTGTTCTTCCTTGTAGAATGGAAATGCAGTCCTTTAACCAAGCAGTAGAAACCTACTATTTATCTCCTTTAAATTGCATGACTTTGTTTGCCCTCAAACTGCCTCATAGTTACCTGACTTCAGAGTTGCTGATGGTGACTCTCAGCTTCATACTGAGTTTCTTACTTTTAAGAGACTTAAGAGCAAAATGTACCCCTGTTGTTATTTGTGACCTGTTTTTCCTCTTCCCAGTTTTAAACATTTTTGTATGCTGCCTTTCAGCTACCATACTTGTGCCTCAGTGATGTGATATTAATAGCAAAGATTAAGCAGTTTTAGCTCATCAGAAAAGAGATATTAATCATCATCAGGCCCAATGAGAAGCTTAATTTTCTGCTTCTCTTTTTTTACTAAGCCACATTTTTCTGGTGGCTGTCACTTGCACTGATGTCTGTAGGACATTTAATAACCTGCTTCTGAAGATGCATTTCTGTGCTTTCTCTCCTTTTATTTCACTGTGTCAATCACAGTGAATTTCATCATTTTAGGCTTTAATTGAAGACCACCGTAAGGAGATGGAGAGAAGAAAGTTATTTCTTGAACAATGCTATTTCAGGGACTCATGGTTGTTATTGTGTTCAGGAGGAAGTTGGGTTAAATCAAGATACTGGAAAATATAGGAATTGGTGTTTTGGTCTGTGCCTTGCTACCTGTTCCCCTTGAAAAATTCCATATCCTCCCTGTTCTCAGCTCCTATTTATATGCATTTATTTATTTGTGCCTGAGAAGTGCAGTTAGGTTTGCTGTGCAATATGGATGATATGGCAGCACACTGAATCAGGGAATGACGAGAAAGAGTCCACATTAAAAACTTAATGAAACAGCTTCCAAAATGACATCTGTACTAATAGAATTACTCATGTGAGGTATTAGAGTAGTTGACATAGTAGTAGCTTTTCAAAATAGCATGTCTGTTAGACTGGCACAAACTCACCTTACAGAGAAGCCCTGAACTTGACAAAATTCTTCTCTGAGATGTTCCTACTACTGTCACCTGTTAACTTCAACCAGACAGTGAAGTACTGATAGGTGTTAATGTGCAATCTACATATTCCCCCTACTTCAGGGGTTTTATCAGCTTTTAAGTGTTTTAAAAGCAGAAAGGTCTCCTTAAGGAGCAGCAGGAGGTTACAGTTTTCTAAGTCAGAGAAGGACAGATCAGACCAAGACAAACCAACACACAGAGCTCAAAAGAAAAATGGTTAGTCTTTTCTATGGTCTTCAGATAGACCTTATGTATTATTGGGCTTGTTGGTTGAGCAGTGAGGCTGCAGATTAGTTGGAACATGATGTGAAAGCATTCAAGTAGTATTTTAAACAGTAGTATAATTTTGGACGCTGCCATTCTTGCATTGCTAGCTGCGGCAGCCTGGTTTTGAGTCAGCGTTTCACCTGTTTGAAAAACAGGTCCCTTCAAACTTGAAGAGGCTCAGGTTGAGCACTTGAGAACTTTAATCCAGAATCTCTCATTACCTTTTAAGATCTCTTAGAAAATAGGGCTTCCCAGCCTCGTACTTTTTCTGTTCTCAGGGGATTGATTTGTTCTGTCTTGCCAGAAGGACTCTTGTGTAACTGCACTATTTTAGCTTCCTAAAAGGTCTCTATCTACACTGCTCACTTGGGATGAACCTCAGAACTTCAGCAGGCTTCTTAAGTTTTCAAGTCACAGAAACTTCCTGAGCTGTATTAGAAATGATCTTTTAAAAAGAAGTTTTTGCACTTAGTAGCCACTTTTTCACCTTGGAGCCACAATAGCCCAGTAAGTCCAGACATTAGCTTAGAAAAAAATAATATTTCACATTGCAGTTGCTACCACTAAAGAAAGGACAGAACCCTTTCCACCAGCAAATCTACAACAAATAGTATTGGTTTTTTCTTCAATTGGCCTGGTAATTTAATTTGCAAATTGATTCAGAGGAGCCAGATTTAGAATAGTATTGTCAACCTGAAGCAAAGCATAATGGTAATTTTGGGGGGAAAAAATGTTCACACCTTACTGCAATCTATGAACATATTTGATGTGCAGAGGAGAATGAGACTTGTAATTTCCCTAATGATTTTGTTAAGGGTAAAGTATGGCCCTTGCGAACAAATTGTTTGGAAAAACATTTGCATATTTAAATAGCCTTACATGTTTAATAGCTAAATAGTTGTTTATCACATACATATTCATCGGTACATTACAATGAATAGGAAGACCTTTTATTATTTGAAATATTTCACTAAGATGCATCATTTGACTGCATGTAAGTAATGGAATAATGTGAGCCATTCCTTGACAGGGGTTGTTTTTCTGCTAATTATTGTTTGATTGCACTGAAGTAAGGTACTTGATCTAGGAGCTGTGGTGAAATAAGCTCTGGTTAGAGGCAGACAAGTAATGGAAGACTTCCACTGGTGGAAAAATTAACCATGGTAATTTTATGTGCTTGTTGGTAGAACCAGATTTGCGGCAAGTGAGAGCAGGAATTGCAAACAGAATTGTTGAGAGTTGGAACCTGTTTTTAGTGGCTCTCACAGAAAGGATGTTCTAATGGTGTGGTGAAAACTGAGAAGGTGAGAGCTTAATTAGGAATGAAGAAGCTAATCAGTGAGAGTGAGCAAAGAACAGTGCTCAGGTGTTCCTGTTGCTTGTCATAAAGATTTTTTTTTTTGTTTGAAAGCTGAATGGAGTACTTGTAGGCTGGCTTTTTACAATAATAATCCAGAAAGGAAGACAAGACAAAGGAGAAGATACGCATGTATTTTAAGTAGTGGGATGTAGTAAAAAAAGTGGATTCCTATGGAAAAAAGAAGGTATTGAGGAGTCAGGAAGACATGGAGTTCCATTATGAAAGTACCATTTGCAATATCACTAGAAGCAGCCTTCCTGCCCTGCACACTGGTCTTGTTTTTGAGCATCGTGTATATGTGTAAAGTTTCAGCACTGTGAAAATGTACACATTTCAAATTATTCATTAGGTTTGCATCTTTTGAAATTACAGGGAATTTTTCTATGTGAAACCTATTCAGAACATAGAAGCTACCAGTCAAACTTGCAAAGTGATGATTGATATTTGGTAGTCATCAAGTGTTTATGGATTTAACTGAAGAATCAGTGTTTTAAAGCTGAAGGAAATCATTACTAATTGTTAAAAGAGAATTTGCTGTTACAAGGAATATGGATAACCTGCTTATTTGTCCCTCTCAAAAGCAAATGCAACATTAGATGAGCAATATATTGAAGAGAAAGGGAAAAGTGATCCTGTAAGTCAGGCATTTTTGGTGGTGGCTCATGATGGAAGAACTATTTAAGGCTAATTTAAGTCTCTCTAGACCTCCTAGCACTTTCTATTATTAGTCCAACTCAGGAGCAGAGACCATACATCTAGTAAGACTACTGATGGTTATAGGGTTGAAAATAATATGAAGAGTAGAATAGCAAAAAGACAACTGCAACTTGATAAGGAGTTCATATTCTGCCTGTGTGCTGTAATGAACAGTTCCAGTGTATCACCAAAAAAACTGAAGAAGTAACTATAATACTTAAGTTTTGGTCAATTATTTTCTATTCATATGAAAGGAAAAGTGCATTTCTGGATGCTGAAGCAGAAGAAAAGGAGAAAAGAGACAAAACTGAGAGAGTCAGTATTGTTTCAGGATGGCTTGTTGAATGAGATAACGGCTTTGAGAGTCCAGACTATGGGAAAAAGCGACACTCCAATTTAATACTATAGATGATTTGTCTCTAAAGAAGACAGCAGAATGTTGTTACCAAATTTATGGTAATGCCAACTATGGGTACGGGAGAAAAAAAGTAAGTGTAAAGGTCTTTGCTTCTTCAGATAGCAAAAGTAGGATAAAACAGATGAGAACTTCACATAAGCAGTAGTGCAAGATGTTTGAATTATTATTTCTGAGGATGTTTGTTGAGAAAGAACTGTCTCTTAGTAGTGTCCTAAAGCATATGATAGAAGGTTAATCCTTTTCTCTAGCTGTTTAAAGAGAGAAAGGTTGATAAATAGTGAAATTCTCAGGAAGACACGGACTGCGCATTTGTATTCACTGCTGCAAGCTGACTAGACTTTTCATTGCAAGCAGAAGTGGATTTGATCAGAACATAACAAGTTACAGTCTGAAATTGTAGCAATGGGAGATTTAGGTGGAGTTTGACAGGAGGAGAGGTAGCTCTAAACAGAAGAGAGTTTGAAGTGCCCTGATAGATTGTGAACAGAAGTTGTGGAATCTCCACCACTGTTTTTTTTAAAATGGAGCAATTCAGTGGCAAATTAAAATCAGTGTTGCTAAGTGTAATGCAAGGCACCTTGGAAAAGAGTAATTTTAATACACTATAGTGGATTCTTAGGTGATTGTCACTGCTCCTGGACTTAAATCTTGGACTTAGAATAAATATTTCTAGCAAAGTTGAATTTGATACTGAGGGATAGCAGGTGACATATGTATGTCAGTAGCCACAGGTGAAACTTGAGAGGCCTTGCTAGTTATTAGGATGGGAGACCGAATTGTTCTTCTCCTCTACCAGATTGAGAGCTTTCTAAATACACAAGACAGAGCAGAGCTTTTCACATGAGCAGGTATTGTTAATATCAAGACAAATGTGTTTTATCAGATCGGTAATGCATTTAGGAATGCAAATGGCAAGAAAATATCTCTTCATCAGATCAGTGTATTTCTGCCAGTCTCTCGGTGGTATTAATGACATACAAAAAACTCTTGCCAGTTTAATGCAAAACTCAAGCTGTTTAAGAAGGGGCTTATATGATATTTCAGCCTGGGACAACTGGGCCTGAGCTCAATAACTGAAAAGGTCCCTTTTAATCCTGTGTGATATCTTTGCAAATACATTCCCTATTTGCTTCATGGAGCTCTCTTGGGTTCCACTGAACAGGAAATAAATAATCTCCTTTACTAGAGAAGGTTTATTATTTGGAGATTATGTTTTGGCTTCTTCATGATGTTAAAACACCATTTTTAAGGATTAAAGCAGCAGCAGAGCTGATTATTTAGTGGTTATTCCTTGATGAGGTAATGACACTTGTCTTACTTCCTAAGCACTTTTTGATCTACTGATGAAAAACACTCTATAGGCTAGGTAATATTACTGTTAACAATAGTGGAGTGCTGGGAACTAATTAGTCACACCAGCCTTTTTAGGCAAAGGAAAAGAAGTGTTGATGGAGAAAAAGGAATGCTGTTAAGCTTTAGGAATGCTTCTTTTGAGTGACAGTCTCACTGTATAACATGAACTACTCAAAGCACGCAGGTGCACTTGTGTAGGAAAATGGATTTCTTTCAAAGTGGATGGTTCAGGGTTTATTTTGGAGGGGGGTGTGTGTTTGTGATCAGGTTTTGGTAGTGGGGGGAGCAGCAGAGGTGAGTGACTTCCCTGAGAAGCTGCTAGAAGCTCCCCTTATGTCCAACAGAGCCAGTGCCAGGCGGCTCCAGGATGAACCTGCCCCTGGCCAATGCCAAGCCCATCAGTGACAGTGCTAGTGCCGCTGGGATAACAGAATTAAGAATTAAGAAGTGAAAAAAACCCCAGACCGCAGAAGAATGAGCAGCTGGAGAGAGGACAGAGAATATGTGAGAGGAATACAGATGGGGAGCAGAACGAAACCCCCATAGCCCCAGAGGAAATCATTAGCAACATGCTATGCTATGTATTATTTATAATATATTCTCTATGTAGTTTTTGAGGAAGCTTGATGTTGATGAAATCTGGTTCATGAAATCCAAATTTGAGACTAGATAAGCACAAATTAGTTATTTGTTCACCATATAGACCTTAAGTAACCTTCAAGATACAAATGAATCCATGAGAATCCTTTATTACAGTTTTTGTGAATATGACAAATTACATCTTTTTTTATAAAATAAATGTGACTGTGAAAAGGTTAAATGAAATAACTCTTTTTGAGGGTTTGAGTGCCCATGGGGATGTCATCCAGCTTCTAGGCTTTAATGGTCTTACACTCTAATAAACTTGAGACTGTCTTCAAAAAACAAAAACAGTTTCTCTGCCATTATTAACCACACAAAATGAAATAGCTTCCTTTTTTTTCTACTTGACATCTTACACGTCAAGGTAGAAATCATCTTGGAACTCCTGGAAAGAGTACTAGTTTTAAAAAGGTATCCTGTAGGTATTCTGAATGTGTATGTGTGAGAGAGAGAGAGAAAGAAAGGAAGAAAGAAGTGATGCATCAAAACTGCTATCAGAAAAAGCATAGTTGAATTGAACACCATAACTCTTGTTATCCAAGATGAGTACTGGAATACCTCTGTTTTTATCAAGTTTATTTTATGCAAATGGGGAAATATTTCCAGGATTTATATTTTATGTAACTACAGCTGTGTTGTTGTAGTGGGTTAACCTTCACTGACTGCCAGGTGCCCACCTAAGTCAATCTCACTCTCCTCCTCAGCTGAACAGGGAAGAGAAAGTATAACAAAAGGCTTGTGAGTTACTCCACTACCAAAATCTTGTCATGCAAACCCAGTACAGTGGTAGACCTCTTACTTGTCATGCCTCACAGATAGCTGTGCCTAATGTCTGTAGTCCCTGATTTCTCTGCTCCTAATTCCCTGCTGAAGGCTTTCTTGTGATTCTGTACATGTGTTTGTTTCACATTAGACTGTGACAAGAACAGTTCATCAAAGAAGGGAGAAGACATTTAAGTGCTCAGTTGCTCTTTTGAAGTTACTAGTTGCCCTTTCCTCCACTCCGCTGTTTTCCAAAGAACACACTGACTGGTCATTCTGACTACCTCAGCTTACTGGACAAGATTGATGGCAATTTCACAATGCCTTATTTATTGATCATTCTTAGTGATTACTGTGACTTTTGTTTCTTACATGATTTGCTGGAATGTTTTCATGTAACACTCTCTTTTCTGGTCAATGATGATGGTAAAAGCAGCAACAAAAAAGAAGCTAATTGAAACTGTTTTCAGTTTTCCTACTCTCTCCATTTCTTACTGCACCTGTCACTGCTGTGCTGTGTTGCTCACTTGCATGTTCACCTGCACCCCTGTTTTCTCTTTCACATTTGTGCTTGTTTGCTCTCTTATCACTTTTAACCTCTCAAAATCCTGTAACTGTTCTCCTCTTGCACTTGTGCTCGTTCACACATCCTTCACACTTTTTCCTCAGTGTTTTTACACCTTGAACCCTTTTAAGCCTTTTGTGTTACACTTCTTTTTTGTGCTTCATTTCACTCTTGTCTGTCACACATGTTCAGTTTTCTCTGTTCCATTACTGGATTCCTGGGGACATATCTGCAGTGCTGCCTAGCCGGAGTAGCGGCTGCTATTCTAGTACATCTCTGGTAGTGTTTTCTGTTCCTTATTCAGCACCAATGATGATGTGACCAGAAAATTCTAGCCACTGCTAGTTTCCCTTCACATGCACATCATTAATTTTTGTTTTCTTTAAAAAAAATAGGCTATTTACTTCCCTTTTTGAAAATTAATTTTCACTAGGATAAAAAGAGGTTTCTTTTTGAGATAGGAAACCAAGCAACATTGTTCAGCAAAGTTATAATGCATTCTTTGTGAAAGACTCAAGGAGCCTGGAAATGAAACTAAAAGAAAAGTTAAAACAGATAAGATCCAATATGGTTCAGATATTCCTTTCTATACAAGACAGACATTTCAATACTTCAGAACTTATGAAAATTAGATTGGCATAGTTCACCTGTCTAATGCTTTCCTGTGCTGTGTATTCTGCTCTCTAAATACTTGCTTAGCTATGCTTAATATAAAAAACAAAAGAAAATCCAAAAAAACTCAACCACTGACTGCATTTTATGTTTTTGTGTTGGGATTCTTATAATTAGTTATCGCCTTTATGAGTAAACTTCTCCTAATCAATATAGCTTTCTGTTCTTTTTTTCTTACTACTCAGCTATGTGGGGTTTTTGCATCTGTTTTATTTGCACAAACTTCCATGCTTGTGTTTAGGGCTTTCACTGAAGAAAATGTGATGAGAAATCATATAGCCAGCCAAGAGAAAGTGGAAAACAAGATTTTCAGATAGTTAAAATTTTCTTCACAAATCTGTCCAGTGCTTCTCTCTGCTTGCTTTTAGTCTTTTTCCTGCTGGAGAAAGATTGCCCAGAGAACTTGTGCATGCCCTGTATTCAGAAGTATTCAAGGTCAGGTTGGACAGGGTTTTGAAGCAACTTGAACCTAGTGGTTGATGTCCCAGCCCACTGCAGGGGTATGGGACTAGATGACCTTTAAAGGTCTCTTCTAACTCAAATCATCCTCTGATTCTGTGATTCTATGTTGAACTGTAAGTGATGTTGTGGAGGGTGTTTGTCCTTAGTTTTAGCTAGTTACCAGATGGTTTTAGTGTTATTTCACTGCAACTAAGAATAAATAAAAGATAAGACTTGGCTCTCTTTTACATGGAGGAGAAGCTGTCTCTTTTCCAGTCATTTATGATAAAAGGGAAAAAGGGGTGCTAGGAGGGAGATTTTAAAATGTTTTATAGAAATAAGCAAAGCAATTCATTGTGACAGAATAGCAAAACTCAGTGTATATCTACATAGAATTTAGAAGTACAGTTGAAGAACTTCTGTCACATACCTGGTATCCACTGCTGTTGGTAAGGTGGAATGTGAATATTGGCAGTCTGTGTGCAGCCTGAGGTGATTCAGCCTCACAGGTGTCAATGTCTAACTAGTTAATGAAAACATGTCCGGTGTATCTGCATTCAAAGCTGCCATAACCCATCACCAAAGTCGCAGGGATAATGGTCAGCCTGATAGGAGCAGAGGCAAGAAGGGAACCTAATAGTAGAGGGACTGAAAAAGCAGTGGAGGAGAACAGAGGCCTTTCCAAGTCATCTGCGTGACTGATTGTCCTGGGGTGACTGTATGATGCCTGTATCCCCAAATCATGTGTTCTGTTTATGTTACATGTTAAGTTCTGCACCTTTAAGACTGGTTCTGAGAGCGAAGAGGAGAAAGAAGAAGTGCGCAGTTTGTTTTCAGAAACAGCCTTGACTCCCCCACAGCTCTCTCCAGACTGTGTTGTCTGCAGCACGGACAGACAGCAGGACAGAGCTCTCCTTTGCTTTTAGTTAGTTTTAGCTAGCTGGGGCAGGGAAGTTCCCTGGACTGTGGTATTTTCCTTTTTCCTTGGATCTGTTCAAACCTGCTCTGGACTGAAAACCCAGAACACTCCAGGAGCTCACGCCTGTGGCCCACCGGGGCCTGGGCCTCGGCACTCTCCGGCACCTGAGAGATTGATAAGAAACTGAGTGAGCCGAGCTGCGCCTCACAGCAAGGACTTTCCTGGATTTGCCATCTCTTTAAGCAGTGAGAGGTTTAATTGTTTAATATTATTCCATTTTTATGCTTGTGGATATTTAGCTTGTTAAATAAACAGCTTTTTCCACTTTCCTTCAAGGAAATTTTTTTCCCGAACCAGTTGGGGGAGGGGCAGCTTGAATCTGTTCTTTTTTTCCTGGAGAGACCCCATTTGGAGGTTTCCTCTCAAATTTGTCCTAAACCAGGACACTGATCCATCCAGTTACATCTTGTCTCCTAGCCAGCACCTGCTTACTTCCTGGGAAGGTTTGTATTTGCTAGGCACAGAGGGCAGTTTCTCTCATACTTCACCCTATCAGAAGTTCACAAAGCTTAGGGGCAAAAGCATCAACAGAACTCACAAATTATTAACTAGTTGTTATTGAGGTAATCCCTGTTAGTAATTAGGGGTTTTATTTTAATATCTCTTTGTAGTCAAAGTAGAACTTTCACTGTCTGAAATGCAACTTGATTTAGAGGATCTTTAAAGAACTGTTTTGAGTGGCATACCTACAGGCATGTCCATTTTTCTACAGTGACAAAAGAATATATATTTGAATGATGGTTTAAATAGATGATTGAAGTTTGAAGTGCATTTTACTTTGGGAGCAGAGTTTGAAAGGGGAAGAAATGTTATTCCCTATCTCTAATGCTTTCCTTGACTCTTGGGTTGTTTAAATTTCCATTAGGTTTCAATTTGCCTGTGTGACAAAAGTCAGTCTAGAGCAGAGGTCCTGAGGAATGAAGAGCAATCCGGGCTTGCTAAATAGCAAAACTGTGCTTGTGTTATGCCACAGCTGCAGATGGGGAGATACCATGTGTCAGGAGGAAACCTAAATGTGCTTTACCTTGTTCCTGCCAGGACAGGGTGAGCTTTTCTGGTAGCCAAGAGGGGCATGAGCAGGATGCAGAGGTTATTCTGTACTACCTTCCCCTGCTGGGGACAGGGAAGGGGACTCTCCAGAAGAAGGGTTTCCTTCCTGGTTGAGAAAACATGAAAGGAGCCTTCTGGTATTGTCAATTATCAGGGAATTTTTCTGTGTGAATCATTTGTTGTACCTTTTATTGATGTTGTTACTGTTACTGTTTGTTTTCTTATTGCCATTTTCAGTAAATTGTTCTTAACACAACCTGTAATCTCTGCCCTTTGTGCCTCCAATTGGAGGTGGGTGGGAGAACTAAATTGGAGAACACTGCTCCTAAACCATGACAGCACTGTATATGAAATAGCAGGACATAGTGTGCCCCTGGCTTGGTTTGGTTACAGTGGGAATTCCTCCTGCCAGCTGCACACTGGGATGGAAAATGCAGCTACTTTACTGCAGACCCTGATGTGGCGTGCTCATCCTACCCGCTGTACCCTCCCTGATGGCTTTCTTCTGCCTTTTTGAGATGTTGAACCCAAAAATAAACATGCAGCAAGACAGCAGGTCTTGGGGGGAGATGCCTAATATCTCTGTGTTTGCAACTAAAGTTTTCACAAGTCACTATCTGTAAAAATGTAGCTTAGGTTGTTGTTCATTTCCAAGTCTGTACCATTAAATGGGTGTGAAACTTGAGGAAGGAAATGAGTTACCAGCTCATTGGAGGCAAGGAAGGAAGGATACTAAGATACATTTTAGTGGATAAATCAAAGTGGACCTCTCAATTTTCTTGAACTTTATCAAAAAAGAATATTCAGTGCTTTTTTTAAGTTCCATTCATTTCTTTAATGAGTATTTGAAAAATCTTTAACCTTCAAGAGTAATTATTCTCTAAGTCTTATCAATTCTTTCGATTTTGTAGCTATTTTTTCTTCCTTAAAAAAAGAGAAAAAATGGATTAATTATAAGAAGATGGATACTTAACTAAGCTTCAGGCTGCTTGGTGAGTCCTAGCCTGTAGCTAATAAAAGTTATCTCTGGCAATTTAAATGTTTTTTTCTTTTAATTGAGTTTTTTAAAAAGTGGAGATATGTTAAAAAAATTGCATGACAAGGTGATATATAACTGTATTTAATGAATTAAACTCACCAATAGCAAAGCTTCATTCTGTACCAATTTTCATCAGAAAAATAAAAGAAATATTTTATTTATCTCCATGTTAACAGAAAATCCTTCTCTTTTCTTAGTCTGTAAAATAAGAAAATGTAATAGTAAAATCTCAAAAATAGGCTGAAGGAGAAAGGAATGGATATAATTCCTCAAAACTTCAAATATTTTAAACACTCTCAATTTTTAAAGATTTAATAGAATTAAATTTGACTGATGGTGTCTCGGTGTCTCTTTGACTAGAAAAAATACCATTTACAGTACTGTCAATCCCAAATATCCTAATATCCTGTCTTCTGGATCATAAAAATCATGACACTGAATTTCTGGTTTTGTTTCTAAGGCGACTCTGCATCTGTTCTCCTAAAAATAAGTCCTCGTTAGCTACCATTTAGGTTATGAATTATTAGATCAGAATTTATAACTAGATAACAATTTCAAGTTTTTCTTCAGCATTCTAAGGAACGAAAAAATCTTCTTATAGGAAAGAAAACCAAGACTCTTCAAGTAACAGTTCACATGCACATTCTCATTAATTAAGACTGTAAAAGTTAGGCTATACTTGTAAGGCAGGTACATGGGATTTTCATCTAAGTGAATCCTGGTGTGGCAGG